>PVJN01030794.1:0-24989 GCA_004026805.1 Lasiurus borealis | reverse complement strand
ATAGTGAGCAGTCGCACTCCGGATCACTCAAACTCCTGAGGGGACAATTTGCATATTAGCCTGTTATTATATAGGATTATTGTATTATTTTCCATAGGAATAACTGTGAACTTTCTTTTCCCCCCAGTATACAGTAATAAAAACCACACACACGAGCTAATTAAACATTTTTATTAGTCACATTAAAAAGGTAAAAAGAAATAAGTGAAATCCATTTTAATAGATTTTATTTAACACCATTATATATAAAATATTATTTTAACAAATAATAAAAAATTATTAAGGACATATTGTACTGCTTTGTGTACTAAGTCTTCTGAATATGCCATTTTGTGTAGTATGCTCCTAGTCAGAGTGCCACATTTTAACTGCTCACGAGCCACATGTGCCAGAGGCTAGTCTATTGGATAATGCAGGTTTAGAGAGTGCCCCAAAGTAAGGACAAGGAGCACATCATCTCTAAGTGTTGGATCCCACTAGATAGGGAGCCTGTTATTAGGCAACCTCCATAAGCCAGGACGGTTCATGGTATGTGCTGGTCATGCCCAGTAATTAACTGGAATCAGTGTTTTATCGAGCATGGGGCTTTGGAATGTCACTGTGTGCTTGATTTCACCTCAGAGGGAGTGGCTTGATTCTTACAGAGCTCTGAATAGTGAGAATTGTTCCTCAGAAAAAGAATTGTTGAGCAATAAGTATAGGATTTCCTGGATAAGAGCCAAGCCTGAGCAGGTTTTCTATAGATTTGTTAGCACACATTTTTTTTCCACTTCCTGGAGATGCCCTAGAATTAGAAGGTGGAAAACAGCCATGTATTACGTGTGACTATAAAAGGCACCATGTTCCTGAAACTGACCAGGTTGGAAATTGTTTTCAGGGATCCAGGATGGACTGGGAACATGTGTCCATAGTAGCAAACAGGCTTTCCCCGATTATTCAGACCCCTGGAGCACTCCTGTGAGTTTCTTTTCATTGTTGAGAGACCCAAAGCCACAAATAAATATGGTATAATCATACTGTAAGATTTAGGAAAAAAATAGCAGTATTTTTGTATGAAAGCAAATGGGGGAATATTATGAGTATAAAGCAGAATTTCCTTGCATTTTAAAACACTGATAAATAAAAAGATACTGAGTTGGTTTGGGACACACCATCTTTTGTCTTGGGATTGGAACTCATTTTCCTTTGGCATAGGATAAATAGTTATAGAAACACAGCCTTTTCTTGAGTTTCATGCACCTTCAAGTTCCAGAGTATGCACAGAAAGGCAAGGAAACTAATATGGTCATCCTTATAAAGTTGATTTTCTAGTGGTGGGAGAGAATTCATTTTAAATTAGGTATTTTGAGAGAAAAGGACAACAAATGCTTGTTAAGGTTAATCTTATTAAAAATTTAGTTTTTAAAAATAAGTATATTTACATATACACACATACATATCTTTTCCTTAGGGTAGCCAAGGTTAGCTTTTCCCCACAGTGTCATTATTTTTATTTGAATATTTCTTTTAGTGAAATTTTATGAACAGTGCTTGTTATTTATTTAGATAGTTGTTTTATTCCCTTTAGGATTTTAGCTTATATTTTAAATCTTTTCTAACATTTTTACTTTACTCTGATTATAAGACTAATACATATTGATTATATGAAGAAGATAAAAGATATATAAAAAGACATATACTAATTTTGTGCTTTAGTATTATCTTGTTTGTGATAATACTAAGTGCTTTATAAAACTTTATTTTTTCTGGAGGGAAAATCTTGAGCATAACTTAAAGCATAACTTCAACCTTATAATAATCTTTTTTTATGATTATTGCTGCTTTAAATTATTTTCTAAAGGAAAAATCTTAGGAATAGAAGGTTGAAGTTATGTTTTAGATGATGAGATAATCATAGGAAATATAAAGACATTATAAAAGTCCATCATTTATATATTATAATTTTATCTATCAGTGGCAATTGCAGTTGAAAAAAAGATCAAGTTATTAGATGGTTGTGGAAATTAAATGGTGTTCAGCATGGAAAAAACTAAGTTAAAGAAAATAAACAGTGGCCTGGCCAATTTATTTCAATGGATAGAGTAATGGCCTGCAGACCAAAGGGTCCTGATTTGATTCTGGTCAAGGTAATGTACCTTGGTTGCAGGCTCTTCTCTGGCCCAGTCCCTGGTTGAGGACATGCAGGAGGTAACCAATCCATGTGTTTCTCTCACACAGATGTTTCTGTCTTTCCATCTCTCTTCCACACTCTATAAATCAATGGAAAAATATCACCGGGTAAGGATTAACAACAGCAAAAAATAAACAAATGCAAATAAATGAGACACAGGATAGCACCTTTTATTCTGATAAAAGAGCTAAAGATTTAGAGTTAGGAAATAGTCATGCCTGTTGCTAACACTCCTGAAATCTAGCATTCATGGTAAATAATGCTCATTGTCTGAGATTCTTTCTGCTGCACTTAGACATAGCTTTTAAATCAGCGGTTGTATAGTCAAGTGCAAACTTATTTAATAAGCTAGATATAATCTAAAAAGAGAAGGGAAGTAGGCAATAGAAAGCCATAGGATAAAATCTATGGATCACTTTTTTAGTAAAGCTCTCTGAAAAAGAAGGAATGGGGTGTAATCATTTATCAGATCCTCTACAGCTCCCAAGGCCCAGCCATTTTGATATATTGAATTTAAGGAAAGAGAGAGAACACTAGTGTAGTGGTTCTCAACCTTGTACCAACATCTCAATGACTGCCATTTGTAGGGTTGGCACAAATGTTTTCTCATTAATGACTAAAGTACTAGAGTTGGCTCCCAGGTATCTAGGAATGGCGCAGAGCTGATATAGCCCACAACTTGTGTCTGCTCATGGGAGTACAGGAATATGGGAACTTCATCTCTCCCAGTCACAGTAAAAGCTGTGCCGACTGTGGCTAGAAAGAACAACTATCTAGTAATTTGTTTTAAACTGGCTTCCTCATGGAGAAGACTTCACAGTAATAGCAGCTGCAGCTGCAGTAGTTACAGTAGTAACAGTCCTCTCTGCTGGTCTTTTAAAAAGTCTGAACCCCAGGGAAAGTCTGACTCAATGCATTGGGACATGAATGCTTACAGGTTTAATTAAAGAAAGCCAACTCTGGTAGAAAGATGTCAAGGGGCACACAGTGCAGCGGATAGATGGTGTCTGACTCCTGAGGAGCAACAAACAGGGAGAACACTTGTTCAGAAAATCATTCCTTTTCCTGTTATCAGTAACTGAGAGAACATTGGTAGCCCTTTTATTATGCTGCCCATAAACAGTTAAGGTTTCTTTGGTAGCTAAATAGAGGCCTCCTGAGTTCAGGTAGTCACAGTGGTTTTAGCACTGCAGTGTGGGGTACTGTTTGGTACTTGCTTTTCTTTTTTTGTAAACTTGTAAACTTGTAGGTCTAGGTATATTTCAGGAAGGAAGTTAGAATGTTGGGTGCTGATTAACGTCTCTCATGGGGATGGGGAGGAGTAGGCGCTCTTGTTTTCAAACCAAAACAAGTGTATTTACATTTATATTACTGTTTACCAGCAAAGTAACAATTCCCTGTCTTTCTGTGTCAATTCTATTCTGGGCAGATGTTGGGGGTAGGAGGAGGTAAATATTGAGGGTCTACTAGGAGATCACCTCCCTCCTTTTGATTTTCCTTTTAGCCACATTACATTGTTCCATATTGTCTCTTAGGAAGCTCTTTGGGAATCAACTTCGCATGAAACAGGCTAAGTCCCAGGGACTATCTCAGCGGTGGTCTTAAAAGCTTAGTTCTGACATTGTGCTCCCTGGCAAAAGGGTGACAATAGGAAACTCCTGGGGAAAATTTTTGTTCCAGAGCATTCTTAGGTAGAAATTCTGAGGAACGAGATCTGGACAGTCACTGACCAGAGGTAGAATAAAGTGAACATGTGAGGGATTCAGCCTGCCCATGGAAACCTGCTGGGAAGGGAAAATTATTTAAAACCACACTAACTGGATAAAGCACTAAAGTAGCAGAGGACTGGAAAAAAGAAAGTATGCTTCCAATGTTTCCAAAAACAGGAAGAGAGAAATGAACCTGTCAGTTGTTATTCTCTCAATTTAAAGTTAATCTCAAGTGAAACAGTGGAAAAAGTATTACAAAACAGGCATGTCTTATGAGAGGGTTAATCCAGGTCATGAGAATCAACAATTTTGTAAATTATGTTGAAAAATTTACATTTATGAAATCTCAGGTAAAAATTGGTAATTAAATTGCTGCAGTAAAATAGCTGGAGCATGGTTTAAAACAGTAGTGAATCTAGAATGATAAAGATCCCTTTCTAGGTTATTAGCCACACCTTGAGGTTCACTACTGAGCCTGAAGTGGATATTTCTTCTGACTCTGACTTGAGGTTTTTTTTTTTGCATATTTATGTAAACATATTTTCATAGTATAGACCTAATTTGTATTCTGATTTTTTTCTCAGTTAATCTAAAGTTGCCAGGAGTACTTAGTTCATGTTATTATAATTTTTATGACTATATAATATTCTGCCTAAAGACTTGTTTATACTTTGTGTTAGATATTTATGTTATTTCAAAGGACATTTTTGCTATTACACATAACCTACTATGAACATCCTGTGCATAGTACTCCTTTCCCCATTATTTTGGATTATTTTCTTAAAATTATTTTTTAAAAAGATGGGTGAAAGAAATGAGCATCTGATGACTTTTTATCCTTCTTGCAACATTGCTTTCTAAAACATTTCCCTAATTATACCTGATGACGTAAGAGTGTGCCTAATGAGGTTACATTGTGTGATAGATTCTCTGGCTTTAATGCAACTGGAAGAGATTCTCACCTGAGGTGATGCTGAATCACCTCCCAATGGAATCCTGGTCTTAAAATACACTTTTAATGAATTGCTATGGACAGAAAAAAGAAAAGTATCTGTCAGTGGGAAATTTTAAATAGCCTCTGATGGAAGGCTTTTTTTTTTTTAAAGGTTTACATTGTTTTCTGTAAAAGTTTTGGAGCCTAAAAATTGGGGAGCAAATATGTATAATTTAATACATTGAAATTGGTTTATAAATGATAACTTCTAAAAATCTCTCACATGCAGTGGGGCTCAGTAGTATTTGTGAGTAAATGAAATGCTGTGGGAAACTTGTCACTCAGAGTAGCCCTGAAATGGATTTTTTTAAAAATTGTGTGGTGGAAATTAGACTGTTCTGCTTGAAATTACAGATATTTTTCCACCCAGGTTTTCTTAAAATGAGCTATGTGTCTACAATTCGCTGTTACAGCCAGTATTTGCAAATACTGTAACAAAAAACTGTTCAAACAAATATTCAGTCTTTCACATCCCAAACCATGTGGGAAAGGGAAATACTTTTTAAAAGTGGGAATTCTTAATGTTATAAATTGTTTGGTTGGAGCAGGAACTATTTAAAAACTCACAACTTTAATAAGTGAAGGAGACATACTGATGTAAACCACAAACATATTTAGTGCATGAGATCATTAAGACTCCTCACCTTCATAACAAAAGGTTTTCCTTCTTCTGGCTTTTTCTTTTTTCTTTTTCTTCCCCCCCCCTTTTTTTTTTTTTGACAACCACGTCAAGTTTTCCTGGCGATGGCTGGGAGCAGCACTCCAACTATTAAGCTGTGTGAGAACAGTGAACTTGGTCAGCAAGGATCATTTGTCTGCAGTTGTCAACAAAGGCTTGTTTTACTAGGAACAATGACTACGCAGGTTTGTGTGGAGTGTTGTGTGCAGAAGCGTTAATCAGTAAGCAGCTTGAGCCACACTCAAAATCTCTTTTACATAGTTATTTTGCTCTTTAGAGGTGATTGTTGTCGCTGTCAATTGGCACCATGTGAAAAAGAAGTTCATCAGTATGCTAGGATGCTCTTTGCCGAGAAAGCTTGACTCCAGTTCTTTTTCTTTTTTTCTGGTTCTCTTTAATCAGTTTTCACCAGCACACAGCCCTGATACTATTGATGTTTAAGTACAGCAAAGTGATTAAATGATAATGATCTTGGTTTCCATCCAAGATGACAGATTTTTCTAGCTTTGGGAATACTTCAGTGCCTTGGATGGAGTGTATTTTTTACACACTCACACACACGCATTTACACACACATACACACTCACACACTTCACACTCACGGAGGATCTTGATTCCAAGAAGTACAGAAAGAACAATCTTGGCTATTCGAAAGGATGCTAGTGTAAAGCTAGTACAAGTAACTGGGGGCGAATGAATAATTCTGCTCTGTTTGGCACTTACCAAAAGTACTGCATCACTACAAGAGACATTCTAAGCTTAATTCCAGCCTGGTTGAATCACTTAAGATCAAGTTAGAAATCTGTAGCTGATAAAAGTTTCATTTTGAGTCCTAAGCAATGGTACACATGTGAATCTTTTCTCTATACACATATTTTAGGAGACACTCCCTAACTTTTCCTGCTCAGTAACCCCTCACCCCCACAACCCTATTTTTTAAAAAAATATATTTTATTGATTTTTTTTATATAGAGGAAGAGAGAGGGATAGAGAGCTAGAAACATCGATGAGAGAGAGACATCGATCAGCCGCCTCCTGCACACCCCCTACTGGGGATGTGCCCGCAACCAAGCTACAGGCCCCTGACCAGAATCGAACCTGGGACCTTTCAGTCCACAGGCCGACACTCTATCCACTGAGCCAAACCGGTTTTGGCAATTCCATTTTTTTAAAGTTCAGTGTTGGGCAGCTTTCCTGACTGAAGTAGATAAAACTGATGCCAGGGAATGTATGGAGTGGCAAGGTTTTTCAATTTTAGAGAGTATTTGTGAGGGGGCAATGGATATTAAAAACACCTTATGTATAGTGCCTAAAAGCTTGCATAATGAGTTCTAATATAAGATACATAGTCTAATCTGGACACTGTCTCTTGTCTCTTGATAGCTGTGCGACCTTGAGCAAGTCAACCTCTCAATATGAAGAATAAACACAAATAGTTGATTAACATAATAGCTTAAAACTAATTTAGCATTCTCTGAGCACTGTGCATGGTCATGTTACATGTGTCACCATTTAATCTGCATGGCAATGCATTGAAGTATATTCTGTTATATTTTGACTAAGGTGCATGAAAATTCATGCACTGGAAGGGGGTCCCTCAGCCTGGCCTACCCACTCTCATAAACTGGGAACCTTCAGGGGTGGGAGGTGAGCCAGCAATCGGGAAGGTGATGCCCCATCACACCTCTGCTGCTGCCACTGCTGGCAATGCAACCTTCAGCTGGCCCTGGTTATCTGAGCCTCGGGTGGCCCTGGGTGGCTGGGCAGCCATCATCTGAGGCTTGCCTGTGCCTCAGGCTGGCCTTGGGAGGCTGAGGACCTGAAGGGATTGGGGAACTCTGGAGGCAGGTGCACCTGCTGTTCCGGCGGGGCTTAGGGGACTGGGCACCACCATCTTGTGACTGTGGGTACCACCATCTTTGAGGGCGGGCATTAAGTTAGCATATTCCCTCCTTATTGGCTGTGGGTGCCGCCATCTTTGCGATAGTGTTAGGGTCACTTAGCATATTTTCTTGTTATTAGGTAGGATTTCACAAACAAGGAAATTAAGACCCAGAGAGGTTAAAATCTTGTTGTAGGTGATATAGCAAATATGCAGGAGTAAAATGTCTGCATTTCTTGAACTATATTTATTCCACTCTATCATCCTGGCTCTCCTCAAATGCCCTGGTGTGATGTCTTATCTACCAGAATACCTGCTTCTGAATAGATGAGATAGGGAGGAAAGGTTGACCAAAGATCTCTACAGATTCTTTATTTGTGCTATTACCTTCTAATGGTTGAAAAGATTTTAAACTTGTGCTATTACCTTCTAATGGTTGGAAAATAGGGGGTAGGGAAGGGGTTAGACCTATTAAAACTAACATTCTAACTAATTTCTGGTCCAAGTTTTTCCCTGCAAATGGTTTAGATTAGTGAGAAGTGGAAAGGAATATAAAAGGCAGAGGCAACCTATTGACAGACTTCTTTTGGTAGGGCTCATGAAGTAATAATACCACTTGACAATGCAGGAAAAACCCATGTGAGGGTCTAGTGCATTACTTCAGTCAAAAGCCTTTAAGTCTTAGGGTCAAGATATGAGAATTTGTATAGCTAGAGCACAGCAGTTATACTAAGTCTTGAATGAAAGTCTTTGGAAATACTCTTTGAAATATCTCATAAACCCTGTAGACTTCATTATTCTTGAACAGAGCTTCCCTTAGCCAAATCTGTAGGAAGTTGAAGGAAATTTTGGATTCCTCAAGATCAGTCCTACTATAAAATACTTGCCTTTTTGGAGAGGAACTGGATAATATTTAGATCGGGCTTCTGTGGTAGCAGTGGCCTGCTGTAATTTCTGGATGTTTGAACAACAAAAAAAAACACCCTTTTATCTCTTAAAAAGGGTTTAGTAGTATGTTCATATCATTGGTACCAAGTTAGGCAGTTGCTCATTGGAGCTCTTCCTCTTTGTTCATATAGGTATTACTTTCTTACTTTCATGTAGTGCTCTTGAGAATAGAATTGTTGATGATTTTCTAGAGTAGAAAAAAGACTGGCCCAAATACACAAGCATTTTGTCTGTACACTGATTCTGTTGGAGGTATATTAGAATTAATAGTATACTGGGATGGCCAGTTTCCTGGGTAATTTTAACCTAACACTTATTTAAATTTTAGTGCCAAATGTTTAAACATGACTTAGTAAATAGAAATATTAGGAGAGAGAAAGACAATAGGAATAATATAGATAGTCTCTTAATTTTAGATTACTTTCCTGGGTCTTTCAAATTCATATTTATGAGGGTATTTCCAGAAACTCCTAATGATGAAGAAGATGATGATGGTGATAGCTATTGCATTATAGTGGTATCTGTTGTTAGTCTTGATATGATGGTTATAATGGTTAGAAAATTACTGGTATATTAACCCTCTAAAAAAAAAACAACAACAAAAAAACAAAACCCCAGAAGTTAGAGATTATCCTAGCTAATAAAAGAGTAATATGCAAATTGACCATCACTCCAATACACAAGATGCCCCCATGTGGACACAAGATGGCCAGCAGGGGAGAGCAGCTGGGAAAGACCCAGCCCTGCAAGGGAGAGCAGTTGGGGGGGGCAGGCCTGCAGAAGAGGACAGTTAGAGGTGACCAGGCCTGCAGGGGAAGGCAGTGAGGGGTGACCAGGCCTGCAGGGGAGGGCAGTTAGGGGCAAATAGGCTGGCAGGGGAGCAGTTAGGCATCAATCAGGCTGTCAGGGGAGTGGTTAGGGGGTGATCAGACTGGCAGGCAGAAGCAGTAAGGGGCAATCAGGAAGGCAGGCAGGTGAGCAGTTGGGATCCAGCAGTCCTGGTTTGTGAGAGGGCAATTGAACTTCCCTAGAGGGATCCCAGATTGGAAAGGGTGCAGGCTGAGCTCCCCATGCACGAATTTTGTGCACTAGGCTTCTAGTTATTTATATTTTAGTTATTTAATACATTGGGATTCAGAGAATTATCTAATCACTCAAAATCACACAATATAATAGTTAGTATAGGAACTAGTTCACTGGTAGTGCTAAAGTTAGACTCCTTTGTCATTTTTTAACACAAATTTTTGCTGCCAAAACTTTTTTGTAAACTGAATTAAAAAAATTCATACACATCTAACTTTTTAAAAAACTAATGGTTTATAGAATTTTTTTCTCCTGATTTCTGATAACTCAAAAAAAGTATTGTTTGTTAAAACTAACTATTGCACAACAGAAGGAAGAGCTTTAACAGGAACATGATGACAACCATAAAGGCTTCATCAGCTTTGTAGATGCCACATTTAAATCCCATGCCTTCCATTGGGTTCATTTACAGTATATATTTTAATAGATTTAATAATATTTTCTATGTGTGTCTCTGAGTGATAAAATCTTGATCTTAGAATGTCTAAAAATGTCTTTATTTTGCTGATTAAGTTGGGCATAACTTACTTTTAGTTGGGCATAACTTTCTATATGGACGGTAACTTCCCTTCAGATTTTGAAGGTTTTTAGCAGTGTTTGGCCTTAATATTGCTTTTAGAGTTTGCTGACTATCTAATTATAGTTCTTTTAAGAGTTTTTCTTTATTATTTTATATTTTTTATCTCAAATCATGTAGTGTGGATTTATATTTATTTATCCTGCTGATATCTAAAAGCTTAGTTCTTTCTCCAATTATGGAAGAGCTCTCCAAATAGTCCATCTTTGTAATTCCTTTTGTTATTATTTTTTTCTGAAATTGTTATTAGACATATAAAGGAATCTCTCAATCTATCTTCTGACTCCCTTAACTTATTTTGAAGTAAAACCTTCCCCCCTATCTCGTGCTTCCTTCTAGCTGAAATAAAATAACACCTCCTTAGTATTCTCATTCACTAGTTTTTGGATGTGCCAAATATAGATTTTATATTATCTATTGAATTTTCCTAGTGTAGTGAATATACTTTTACTTCCAAGATTTTTACTTTTTTATATATATCTGTTCTTATTCTGCTTTTTAAACTTTCATAAATAAACAGTGGTACACATGTGAGTGTCTTCTCTGTATACTAGTACATATTTCAAGAGACTTTCCCCAAGTTTTTCCACCCAGTGAACCCCCATTACATTTATTTTTAATGGATATTAGAAATACCTTATTAATTTTTAATGGACGTTCTTCCTTTATTCATCTTATTAATCATCCTAAACCTATTTATTTTAAACTCTTTGTTTTATGAAATTAATTTCATTTGGCTAAATTTATAACTTGATGGTTGATTTGACTTTCTTAGAATTAGATCCTTTTATATGTTTGGAATTTTAATTTGTGAATTTGTGTGAATGTGAGGGGTTTTCACTTTTTTGTATTATTTATTTCTCATTCTATCTTTTTGACTAGTGCTTTTGTGGTTTTGCTGTTGTCTTTGCCTGGTGCCTTTGGCTCAGTCTATAACTGAGTATTATAATAGTATTTAATATTTTACTGCTCTATGATGAGTTGGAGAATATCAAATATTCATGGAGCAAGCAGGCAATCTGACTCAGTTTCTCTCCTAAGATTTCCTCTATGCCCATAGCAGTTTATAAAGCTGGAGTCTCATGCAATGTGGGCATCTGTTTTTTTTCCAGTTTCCTTTCAAAGATGTGAGTACTTGGGTGTTTTTAGAAGAGCAAGGAAGCCTCTCTTGGTCCCTGGCTTTTAGAAGTAAGCCAGATTCCTCTTCCAATTTTGCATGTGGCAGTTCCAGCTCTCATAACTCTTCAAAAGTTTAGTTCTCTGCAGCCACTGCCAGTTTCTGGCTTGGGAGTCTAGTGTTTCTTTGATCATGTCTACTTTATCTCTGTTTTTGTTCTTATCAATGGAAATTTATCTTGCCTTAGAGACTGACAATATCTTACCATTTTTTAAATTAAATTTTAAAGTGTAAAATACGTATTTGGATCAAAGAAACTGTTTAGGAGCTCTTGGACTTAGAGCTAACATGATTTTAATTATTAGTTATACCATTACTTTGCTAGTTTTCCTGTTTTAAAATAATCTCCCCAGAAATCCTGAGGTACTCTTGAATTGCTGTCTGTGCCTGTCTTTTCTTCCTTCCTTTGCAAGATTGCTTAAAAAAAAATTAAGGGATTTACTTTCTTCCTGGTATTACTTGGGTTAGGCAATATTTAGAATAAATTTCAAGACTGCCCTTTCAGTGCAAATGTCAGTATTATCTCAAGTTAAGGACAATGATATTAAGAAATAAGTAAGTTTACAGAAATTATTCTCCAGAACCAATTTTCAGGAGATGTGACATTTGATATGATGTGTACTCAAGCGTAAACTTCCATTTGGCTTTCATGTGCCTTGTTATGAAATAGCTGAGAAAGCTTCATGAGTCCTTAGGGTTTCCCTTCTTTTTCTTTTAAATATGAAATCATATTGTAGTAAAGGTGTTGTTTATATCAGAGCTTTATAAAAAGAAAATATTAATAAAACTGCAAATGTTTTATTTCTGTTTTTCACATCTTAATAAATTATGAACAACCAGAAATTGTCCATGCTTCAGGATATGTTTAAATGTACTTTGAGTACTTTAGGTTTAAGGATACCATTGTGCTATAAATAATCTCTCCAGTTCTCTTTTAAAGTCTACTAAAGACCCATTAACTTCCTGCCATTTCAATAGCTTGTGCTCTTATGCTCAGATCCTGAACTCTGGTAACTGGTCAAAGTAACCAACCTATGTTAGGTTGGTTCAGTAAAAGCAATTCTCCAATTCTATCACATTCCTTCAGTCGTCTTCCTTAGACCAGGGTTGCTGTTCTGGGTATCCTTTCTGAGAACTTCTGTGCATATATGGGCATAGTCCATTTTAAAAATAAATGATAGCATATGCTATACACTTGTTCTCATCCTTGTTTTTCTCACCTTACGATTTACTTTGGAGCTCATTTTCTATCAGTAGGCAAAAAAAACCAAAACCAACCAACCAAACAAACAAAAACCTGCCTGATTACTCTTTTATACTAGAAAGTGTTAACTTGCTAGAAACTTTTGTACTCTACAAAGCATTCATTAAGTAGGAGCTGTTAATGTCTATGGCAGGTTTGTTTTATTTTAAAGCTGTTTATTCAGCTCTTCCAGTGGATAGATTTTGAACTGTGTAGTTCAGTAACTAACAGAGCATGGTTTCACTGTATGGAAGTCAGCCTTTCAGTTCTGTGTTTTCAACAATAGGTGGCACCAGCAATTTCTTTATTTGAGTTATATGTAGATAGGAAGCATCATCATTTTGATTATTTTTCACTTCATATTGTGTTAATAGATTATTTAGAGCAAAGGTGTGTTTAACTGAAGGCAAGAGGCTTGCACAAGTATGCACACACATGGGGATTAAGCTGCACTTTGTAGAAAGATACCTAGGATTTGATGCTGCATCACTTTCCTTGCCTATATTTGTAGCAATCATCTAGTGAGATCAGACATTTAGGTAACACATTAGATTTAATTAATTATGAATACAGTCTTATATATGCAAAGTAGATCTTTGCAGGTTAATATTTTGAGATTTATTTTGGTGGAAACTTAGTCCTTGGCCACACACACATGAGAATTTAGCATTGCAATGAGGAATCATTTGCTCTCATAGCTTAGTGTGTCATAGCTGCATTGACAGTTTTCATCTCTGTCTCAGCCCTTCCTGCTACCCCATGCTCACTGTCATCTGTGCCTAGAATGTCCCCATGGGATTTAAAACACAGCATATAAAAAATTAAATTCATTATTATTTCTGGAGAACAGTTTTCTTTTCTTGACACCTTAGACTTCTCTTTGCTACTTTCTAATTTACCCTTTCGTCTTTCTAAAAATTTGTTTTATTTATGTTCCCTGATAATATAAGGTTTTGGGTGGATGAAGATGATGACCAGCAAGAAGAAGTTAGGAAGGGAGAGAGTGAGAGAGTGAGAGAGTGATAGAGAAGTGTGTGGACATGTGATGTGTGTGTGTGTCTCTCTGTGTGTGTGTGTATGAACTAATGAACTAGGGACAGTTAGATCTGAAGGTCTTCCAAAGGGCTGCTAAAACAGACAGTTTTAGTTGGCAAAGCTCTGCTGCCACTGTGGACACTCCAGGAGTGGCCAGTGCGGGCACAGAGACCATACCATCTTGAAAAACAGAACTGCATGAGACTAGTATCCTAGCCTTGACACCACCCAATCTGGTCCCAGATGCAAACCAGGACCCTAAAGTCACTAGGGACAAAGACTTGTGACCAAAGTTGCAGACCTGCAGACCTTCAGACACCAAGAATCCAGACATCTCTGCCACAGATTTCTGTGAGTGACGGAGCTCATCCCCCTCCCCACAGGCTTGCTGTAGTGCCATCGGAACTCTAGACCCAGCCCTTGCACAGGACTGCAGCTCCACTATGAGAAATTGAGCCTAGGCACATGCTAGGACACTGGGAATCTGTTTCCTGAAATGCAGTCAGGCGACCAAACCCCATGCCCACATAGCGTGGCAGTGCCACCTGACTTTGATTCTAGACAAGTACACACAGAAGTCTGTTTTCTGCAACTGTGCAAACCCAGTCTCCCAAGCAAACTGGGGACCCTGATTCTCTGTGCAAGAGGCAGTACTGAGGACCAGTGACTTGACTTTTGTTTCTTATCGCATGTGCCTCGGATCCCTGTTTCCCAGTGCATTCACTCTAAGAGCCAGTGAATCCAATTCTTATTGCATATACACACAAGGACCCTGATTCCCGGCACAAGGCTGCACTAAGCAACAGAAACTCTGATATTCAATTCTTGGTGTGGGCACAGGGGGACTCTGACTCCTGGCACATGCTAGGGGACTAAGATTTTCGACATATGCCAGCAGTGTCTCCTTTTCAGTGTGGTGCAGGCAGGGTCCCTAATTCTAGGTGCATGCAGGAGGCCACACTGAGCGTCGGTTACTCTGATCCTGGGTGAGCATGGCTCCAATCAAACCTCAGCTGCTGCACGTTTTGGTGTCAGAGCTCTTCAGTGACACTTGGATGGTGTGAAGCTCCCACTGCACACAACCCAGGCCTACACAACTCAACGTTTGAACATTCTGGTGATAGAGATTGGGTAGACAATGCAACAATTGCCAGAGTAAAGAAAATGATGAAATGTCAAGAAAGGAAATAAGTGAAATGGAAGCATGCAACATGACAGAAAAAGAATTCAGAGTAATGGTCTTAAAATTCATACACCGGATGGATGAGAAAAATCAATAACCTATGCAAAATTCAGGGAGAAATAAAAAGTGATATATCTCAATCAAAAACACCATGGAAGGTTTCAACAGTAGACTAGAAGAGGCAGAGGACCGAATTAGTGAATTAGAAGATAAGGTAGAGAAACAAGCCCAATCTGAACAGCAAATGGAGAAAGAAATTAAAAAGCAGAAGGAGAGTCTAAGGGAGCTTCAGGACAACACAAAACAAAGTAACATACATATAATAGGGTTTCCAGAAGGACAAAAAGAGCAGCAAGGATTAGAAAATTTATTTGAAGAAATAATGACAGAAAACTTCCCTGATAAGGAAGAAAAAAGTTACACAAATACACTGAGTCTTAAGGAAGATGAATCCCCAAAGACCCACACCAAGACACGTCATAATTACAATGGCAAATGTTAATGACAAAGAGAGAATCTTAAAGGCTGCAAGAGAGAGACAGAGAGTTACCTACCAAGGATGCCCATCATATTATCAAATGATTTCTCAACAGAAACACATCAAGCTAGAAGGGAATGGAGGGAAGTATACAAAGTGACAAAGCAAAGAGCAGAATCCAAGAATACTCTATCCAGCAAGACTATCAATCAAAATTGAAGGGGAAATCAGTAGATTTTCAGACAAAAACAAAAACAAAAGAAGGCTAACAGAGTTTATCACTACCAAGTCAGCAATGCAGAAAATGCTAAAGGGAATGCTGTAAAAAGAAGAAATAGAGAGGGAGGGAGGAACACAGGCATAAAGTACAGAAATGGCTACAAATAAGTACCTATCAATAATAACATTAAACATAAATGGATTAAATTCTCCAATCAAAAGACATTGAGTGAATGAATGGATAAGAAAACATGACCCATATATATGTTGTCTACAGGAGGCCCACCTCAGAACAAGGGACTCACACAATCTGAAAGTGAAAGGATGAAAAAATATCTATCAGGGAAATGAAAAAAAAAGCTGGGGTAGCAATACTTTTATCTGACAAAATAGACCTCAAAGTGAAGACCATAATAAGAGACAAGAAAGGCCACTTCATAATTCTAAAGGGATTGATATAGCAAAAGGATATAACTCTGGTAAACATTTATTCACCCAATACAGGAGTGCCCAAATATATAAAAACAAAACAAAACAAAACAAAACAAAAACTTCTGGAAGATATCAAGGGAGTGATTGACAGCAACACAATCATAGTGGGAGACTTTAATACCCCATTAACATCACTTGATAAATCCTCTAGACAAAACATTAGCAAAGAAACATCAATCCTAAACGACTCACTAGATCAGATGGACTTAATCAACATCTTTATAACATTCCAACCAAAACTATAGCATATACATGATTCTCAAGCACAAATGGGACATTTTCAAAGATAGACCACATATTGGGACACAGGTAAAGTATCTCCAAATTCAAGAGGATTCAAATCATATCAAACATCTTCTCAGATCACAATGGCATAAAAGTAGAAATCAATTACAGTAAAAACAATGATAAAAATTCAAACATTTGGAGGCTGAATAGCACACAATTAAACAAGGAGTGGGCTACCAAAGAGATAAAAGAAGAAATAAAACACATCCTAGGAACAAATGACAATGAAAACACAAAAATCTGAAATCTTTGGGACATAGTGAAAGCAGTCTTGAGAGGGAAGTTCTATAAATGACATAGAGACCAAAAAACAAAACAAAGCAAAACAAAACAATATGAAAGATCAATGGAACCAAAAGCTAGTTCTTTGAAAGGATAAACAAGGTTGATGAACCTCTAGCCAAGCTTACCAAGAAGCAAAGAGAGAGGACTCAAATTAAAAAAATCAGAAAAGAAAGAGGTGAAATAACAACAGACCCCACAGAAATATGAAGAATTGTAAAAAAAAAAAATGCTATGAGTAACTCTACTCCAACAAACTGGTCAACCTAGAAGAAATGGACATATTAAAAAAAACAACGACCTTCCAAAACTCAACCAGGAGGAATAAAAAAATCTAAATAGGCCCATAACTATGGAGGAAATTGGAGCAGTAATAAAAATAACTTACAACAAACAAAAACTCTAGGCCAGATGGATTCACAGGGGAGTTTTATCAAACATTCAAAGAAGAAATAAAACATATCTTCCTCAGACTATTCAAAAAAGTTATATAGCAGTGGTTCTCATCCTTTCTAATACCACGACCCTTTAATACAGTTAGTTATTCATGTTGTGGTGACTCCCAACCATAAAATTACTTTCATTGCTACTTCATAACTGTAATTTTGCTACTGTTATGAATCGTAATGTAATTATCTGTGTTTTCCCATGGTCTTAGGCTCTATAGCAGTGGTTCCCAACCTATGGGTCATAACACACAGGTTGAGAACCACTAGCAGGGTTGCCTAAGATCAGCATCATATTCAATAGGCAAAAACTAAAACCATTTCCCCTAAGAACCAGAACAAAATGGAATCTCACCACTTCTGTTTGACAAAGTACTGGAAGTACTAGCCATTGCAATCAGACAAGAAGAAGAAATAAAAGGCATCCAGATTGGAAAAGAAGAAGTAAAGTCTTCTTATTCACAGATGACATGATATTTTACATAGAGAACCCCAAAGGTTCCATAAAAAAACTACTAGACTTAATAAATGAATTTGGCAATATAGCAGGATACAAAATTAACACCCAGAAGTCTCTGGATTTTCTATACACCAATAATGAACTCACAGAAAGACAAATTAAAAAAGCAATCCCATTTACCATTGCAACAAAAAAATTAAGATACCTAGGAATAAACTTAACCAAGGAGACAAAGGACCCGTACTCAGAAAATTTCAGGATGCTAAAAAAAGAGATAGAGGAAGACATGAAAAAATGGAAGAATATACCATGTTCATGGATTGGTAGAATCAACATCATTAAAATGCTCATTTTACCCAAAACAATCTATAAATTCAACACAATCCCCATTAAAATACCAATGGCATACATCAAAGACCTAGAACAAATTCTCCAAAAATTCATCTGGAATAAAAAAGACAGAATAGCTGCAGCAATCTTGAGAAAGAAGAACAATGTTGTAAGGATCACAATACCAGATATCAAGCTATATTACCAATCAGAAAGGATATATGCACCCCTATGTTCATAGCAGCACAATTTACAATAGGTAGGATTTAGAAACAGCCTAAATACCCATCAGCAGATGAATGGGTTAGAA
This sequence comes from Lasiurus borealis, assembly GCA_004026805.1. Taxonomy (NCBI): domain Eukaryota; kingdom Metazoa; phylum Chordata; class Mammalia; order Chiroptera; family Vespertilionidae; genus Lasiurus; species Lasiurus borealis. The sequence continues at coordinate 7,004 of PVJN01030794.1, read as the reverse complement.
AATTGTGGTACATCTATATGATGGAATACTATGCTCATGTAAAAAAAAAAAAGAATTCTTACCATTTGCAACAGCATGGATGGATCTGGAGAGCATTATGCTAAATGAAATAAGCCAGGCAATGAAAGGTAAATACCACATGATTTCACCCATTTATGGGTAATAAAGAACATTACAAACTGTTGAACAAAAATAGACAGAGGCAAAGATGCATTAAACACTGTCAAACTTCAGTGGGAAGGTAGGGGAGTGTTGGTGAGGGGTAAGATATCAACTGGAGGTCTTGCATGCATGCATATAAGCACAACCAACTGATGCAAGACACTGGGAGTGGGGGGACGAGGGTTAGTATTGGGGAGTAGGGGAGGCCAGGGAGAAGTGGAGGGGGGGCAAAGGAGACATATGTATTACTATTGATAATACCTTAAAAATAAAATAAAAGATATATAAGGCTTTGGTCATTTTATAACTGTAATTCTTCTGCCTATTGCCCTTTTTTTCTTGTTAAGCACAGGGAGAATAATCCTCCTTGCTTGAGGATGGAAAATTAATAGAGTGGTCCATAAGGTTTTCTAAGTTATATGATCTAATTCAGGTGTGACTTACACACATTCTGATGTCATCATCCCTTTGCCTGTATTGCTCAAGTTCATGGTAACTCTCAGGACCATCGGCAACCCTCAGAAATTAGGAAATGAAGGGAAGTTCTTTGCCTCTGGACAGTGTTGGCTTTCAATGGAATTAGTATCACTTCTCTTTTATTTTCCTTCTTAAAGGAGGTTCAGGCTCATTGGCCTTGACTTGGCATCATGCTTTGGTTTCATCCCATGATGGTAGGTGTGGGTTTCTGTCTTCATAGAACATTTTGATATTATAGAAGTCCCAGATAGATAAGCTGTTTATCTTTATGCCAAGATCTTATAAATTTCAGAGTTCTTAAATCATTTTTTCTTCTGTAAATTAGTACTTAATTCTTAGAGATACTGGCTTTTATAGGTATTTCAGTGGTTTATTCAAGTCACTCCTTTAGTCAATAGTTAGATACTCACACAGGATGATGAGTTTTCTCTGTGCCCAAAGCTTCAATTGACCTGGCCCATATTTTGCCTTGTATTAGGACAGGGACTCAGTACCAAAGAGTCCTATCAATCCTGGAGTTCTCTGTCTTCTCCACAAGTCCTGCTTTAAAACCTTCAAAAGCTCCCAACTTGCCACTCAAGACCATTATTATGTGGACCTAACTTTTTTTTCTTTGTAATGTAAAATGACCCAGAAACATCTTTGGAAGTCTGGCACACTCAGCCCTATCTTTCTGGAATCAAGAAAGATCACCTTCCTCGGAGAGGAAGGCCAGAGAGAAGGATAAAGAGAAAAATAGGTGTTTGGTAAGGTTGCCAGCTGCTGCAGAGCAACTGCCCCTCTGCACGTCTCCCCATCAGCAGAGCAGAGGGGCAGAACCGCTGCATTTGCCTTCTGCAAACCTTTCCCCATTTCAGGCTTCCTACTTGTGTGTTAGGACTTTTTCTTTCAAAGATGCTCCTAATGATCATTCTCATCAGATTTCATCATCTTATCTGCCTCCAAGATCAACTGTACTCCTCTTAGAAATGAATAATTCTGATTACCTTTAAAACTAAGATATAAACATATTCTACAAATTTACTTCAGACTAATGAATTGATAATAACCACACTTATTGAGGTTATGTGATAAGCCAGACACTTTGCACCTATTTCCTTTTAGTCCTCATCAACAACTTCATGAAGTAAAAACTTTCACTTCTGTACCATTTTATAGTGGAAGAAATCAAAGTTCAGGAAAGTGAAGTAACCTACCTAGGTTCATACAGATAAGAAGTAGCAAAAAAAAGTGGGGGGGGGGCCTTGGCTTTCCATGTAAAACCCTCACTACTTTGAAGCAATTCTATAAAGTTGAAAGAAGCAGGAATTTATGCAGTTTCTTTTCCTTGCTTAACTCTTTAGTACCATCCACTCCCCTTAAGTATAAATGGCTGCTCTGTGATGCAGAATTTGAGCCCAGGCATAGCATCCTTTAACCTTTTCCAATGAAGAGCTAATATTTCTCTGAATTTTATAAGTTGTTTCTGTTGGTATTTTGTTTTTATTTATTCAACCTATATTCATTCTAATGATGACATGCCAAGCACTACCATATAGTTGTTGAAAAGACATATATGGCCCTATCTTCATAGAGTTAACTGATTAGGTGAAGAGAATGCAAGCAATATATATATATATGTATATGTATATATATGTATATATATATGTAAGAAAAAACATATATATTTTCTTACATATATATATGTAAGAAAAAAACAACAAACAAATAAGAGACTAACTTATTTCTGTTCATTGTTATTGTCATGATATTGGAAAACAGAATTAACTTGAACATTCAATGTCTAATCTGTTAAGAAAAGACACTAATATGAATACATTGTCTCTTGGGTAGGAATTAGTAATTCAAACCAGTATATGTTTGAAGTTGATTAAAGGAAAATAGTCCACATTCCTGAATAATGATTTAAATGTGTTGGAACATTACCCATTACCTACATATAATAGAAATATATTTTAAAATTCTGGCCAGTTGTTAAAATAACATTTCAGGTAGATGATGTTAATAAGTATTCATGCAATCATAGAATGCTAAGCTAGAAAATGTGACGTGCTCCTTCCTCTTTTCTTCTTGAAGAAATTAAGGCTGAGAGAAATTGTATATGCAGTATTCTCCTTACTTCCCAAATTCATGATTCTAGGATGAATAAATTCTGGTTTAATCAAGGTCTCAAGAGTTCAAGTTGTCAACATTTTACCCTCTCATACATTAGCAATGTCAATGACTTGGAAATTAATATGATGTGAACTTCATGATTCTTTCCCTCAGATGTGGTTGAAGTAGTGTTAGCTCATCAAGAAGCAGTTAGTTAGAACTTCTCTTCAGCCTTCCGTATCTAAAGTTCATCTTCTACTTCTAAATGGTTTAAGTAGTTCCTACTGACTCAAGAGGTAGTTTTACTCTGTGTGATTATTTTAGCAGACCACACTAAAGCATTATGTTTCTTGTTAGGTTGTAGGAATGAGTTTTCTTAATGCCATCACTGAATTCCAGTTGAGGAACTAAGTTACTCATGCATTTTCTAATGTTTAAAAAATTTTCCAGAATCTTGGCTGTCTAGTTCTCATCATTCTGAGATTCATTACCAAAGAGTAATTGATAGGTTTTGACTAGCAGGCTGACACTACTTAGAAAACCAACTAAATAAAACAACTAAGATTCTAGGACAAAATTTTAAAGAGTAAACTATATGAGAGACAAAATTTTATAGTTGTAAGAAAAGATGCTAACTTGGAGAAAAATAACACCTTCTTAATTAACTTACTACATCAATGTAGGCAAGCTGTTTACCCTCTCTGAGCCTTATTTTTCTCATCTGTAAACATGAAGATAGTCATAATACTACCTGCTGTAGCTGTCTATGTGGTTGTTGAGAAAAATCAAAGGAGATAACAAATGTGAAAGCTCAGTAAAAGAAAAAAATAGCCTCTGTATCTATAGGTTTCCTGTCTTCAAATTTAACCAACTGCGGATTAAAAACAGTACTTTTAATTTGTGAATGTGGAGCACAGGCCATATATATTGTTTTAAGCCATTTTATATAAGGGACGTAAGGATCTGCAGATTTTGGTATCTACAGGGGTCCTGGAACCAAGTGCCTGTGGACACTGAGGGACAACTGTACTTTGAAGATCTATGTAAATATAAGAATTAAAAAATATTGTAGTAAGATAATGATACTCAATATGAAAATTGTGATATAAGTCTTGGCATAGAATTATATATAAGATAGCATTAAATGGTTGGATGCACTTATGTGTTGTTATAGTGACAGTGTTTAAAAAATGCAAATCACCAAAGGAACTATTTTGCTGTTCAACATTGAGTCAGTAAATGAAAATAGGTTGAAATACCTCCTTTATTTCAAAAGAATTAAAAGCAGTTTTCAAAGATATAAATAATAGGAAAGGATGAAAAAAACTAAGTGAAGTAACAAAGTGAAGGGAAAGGAGTGTGAAACAGAAGGTTAAGTTAGGACCCAAAATACTCATCTTAAGACCCTGTACCATTTGTTAGAGATGAGTAAGAGCCTGGGTTCTGAGATTTCCTGCAGTCAGTGCAGAGAAGGAAATATCATCAGTTGTGTGAATCATAGTCCCCTTAAGGTTAAATACTGAAGCAGGACTGTTCCTAATAATGAGACGTAAGACAATGATTTTCCCACAGAATCCTCATAAAGAGAACAGTGCGTGATGCACAACATCCTACAAGACATTTTGATAAGAAACTTTCATACATTTTTTGAGGTTGTTACTGGTATGATTGCCAGATGAAAAATTATTAACATATTCATTGTCTGTTAGCAAGCTTATAATGACTTGATGTAATAATCATGTTAACATATGGGTTAGAACTAGAAATGATCTCAGAGATCACCTTGGTCCATCTTTTTGTTTTACTGATTAGGGAGTTGAGGCCTGTAGGAATTGAGTGAAAGCTCAGGGTGGTGGGCTTGTATCAGAGCATAAGATACTAAGTGAAAGAGTTTGTATGAGCTCATTCTGTATGATCATGGGAGCTTTCCTTGTTTCAATATAAATGCCATTTGGCACTTTCAGTGTGTTTCTAATTGTGAGTTTAGCAGTTCACTGTGGTGGCTTTTTCTGGCTGTTGGTTGTAGAAGGGTATAAGCTATTGAATATGATGATCACTATAGAAGTTCGAATGCTTAATTAGAACTGAAATTTTTAGAGAACAGGTCTCAATATGCAAAATTTACCTAATTTGTAATTATACTACCTGGAATGCCCTTCTTTATAAACTATCCTAATACTATGGGCAAAAACATAACCAGAAAATATAGATGATCAGCAATATTTTAAGCAAATTTAAAAATACCAAGAATCTTAACTTTGAAACATAGATGGAGTTTTAAAATATTGACCAAAGCCTGGGGGAATTTTAGGTTGACTTCTCTAGCCAACTTATTTGCTCACATTCATGGAAAGTGGCTTTTCCTGTGAGTTTGTCCAAGAGATTCCTATGGTTGTTATAGACTGATTAAAACAAACTTGTTTCATCAAGGAACCAGGAGGTCAGCCATGAGAATAAATATGGGGCCCAGGTTCTCGAGAAAATAAGGGTTGACTCCAAAAGGATCAGTCATTAATTTGGCTTGAGGGATATTAGAGAAATTTAACTTTTTTTTTGGTGGGGGGGATATGTTGTATCTTTGAGAGAGGCATGCTTTTGGACTTTTAACCAAGGATGGTGAATATAAACATTGGAAGCCATGGTAGTGATCTATCTCATCCATGAGGTCTAGTTGACCAAGTCACAATGTAGAAGGCTACAACTTGAGTCATCTCATTCCAACTTTGATATGAGCTGGGGTGGAGAGGAAGAAGAGACAGCACAGAGGTTAAATTCCTTCTTCTGTTTGTCTTTTCATTTCCTAATTTGTAAAATTAAAAATTGGGGCTAGATTATCTCAAGGTAATTTCATAAATCTAATAAGGATTTCTCTTGTGAAGAGCAGTTGTGAGAGATGTAAGTTCTTAAAAAGTAGTCTCTCTCCTTAAAAAACTCAGCCTACCTAAAAAGCGTCTTTTCCCTAGATCTCTAAGAAGTAGCAGTTAAAGGAGTGAACCTGAAGGCTCCTGAGATAAACAGAGTGGATGCATCATCTATTATTCCACTTCTGCTTAGTAATGCCTTGTGAATGAATGCATTGGTCTGAGAAATGGAATGCTGCATCATTTTTCTATTACTGACAGCAAAGTGAATTAGATGTCTTTTATCTCAAACTTATGCACTTGCTAAGCCAATGTGTTAAGATACAAAACATATGCCCCATTTTAAAAATGCAAATTGCCAGTGCATTTCCTGGACTTGGTGGTGCCTAGACCTGGTCCAGGTGATGCTTATGTTCTTTTAAAGTAACACTGTTCTTTCATCCTCACAGCCAAAAGCTTGCTTAATGAATTTTGATGATCTGTGCAAGCACTTGACATTATTAGATAGAGACACTGTAACTTGAAACCTTTGGCAAGTCTAGTGGGTGGGGTTATACAAAGTTTGGCTTGGTTTGTTTATATTTGTTGTAAATGATGAGTGTTAAATGATTCACAAAAGAAAAGGTTAAGCACAAAGGGAATGGGAAGGCCCATTCTAAGCATCTCATGTCTGCCTATCTATTTTCCAGGCCCCAAGGTGGTCAGCGTAAGGCTTTCCAGGATGAGGGATCTGTTGTAAAGAGAGTTTAGCTTTTAGATAAGTGGATAGTGGGAGAAGCTGGGTAGATAGAATAATACTATGTTTGGGACTTGCAACAGAAGAAGAGAAGAAAGGTGTACTTTGCTGCAGTGTCTGGAGAAATTTTCAGCCATAATAGTTTCTCTTTTTGTACAAAGCCTAGAGCTTGCAAAGTAATGACACACACCTCATCTCACTGACTCTGAGTAAAGAAAAGGATGGAGGGAGAGAAGCCTGGAGGTGGCACGGGCAGCATGAGTGGTTAAACAGAAACATTTAGAGCAATGGTTCTCAACCTTCCTAGTGCCACGACCCTTTAATAGAATTTCTCATGTTGTGGTGACCCCCAACCATAAAATTATTTTCATTGCTACTTCATAACTGTAATTTTGCTACTGTTATGAATTGTAATGTAAATATCTGATATGCAGGATGTATTTTCGTTGTTACAAATTGAACATAACTAAAGCATAGTGATTAATCACAAAAACAATATGTAATTGTATATTGTGAAATATTTATTTCTAATTACAAATAAATGAAATTTTGTCTTGAATCGTGGTGTAGCATGGGTAACAGTCTTCATATGACAACAGTAAACTACATTGCTACATTTTGCTATACCGAGGAGCGGTATGTTGGTTCCTAAGACCATGGGAAATAGGTGTTTT
>PVJN01030793.1:0-25368 GCA_004026805.1 Lasiurus borealis | reverse complement strand
ATCACCGACACTGTGTTAATTTCTGATAATATATGATGAAGACTTGGTCTATGCCCTGAAGGAGTACATTGTCTTATTCCTAAGATAGAAAGAGGCAAATAATTACATTTCAGAAGTAATTATAGGGCATAAGGGTAGGGCCATAAACTCATAGGACTAGTGTCCTTGTAAGAAGAGAAGAAGACATCAGAGTTCTTATTCATTCTCTCTCTCTCTCTCTCTCCCTCTCCCCCTCCCCCTCCCTCTCTCTTTCTCTCTCCCTCCTTCCCTCCATTCCTCCCTCTCCCCCTCCCCCTCCCTCTCTCTCCTTCATCATGTATGCACAGAGAAAAGACCATGTGCAGATACAGCAAGAAGACACATCTTCAAGCCAAAGAGAGATTTTTCACCAGAAAACAACTATTCTGGTACTTTAATTTTGGACTTCTAGTCTCTGGAACTGTGAGTAATTAGATTTCTATCGTATTTTGTTAGGGCAACTTGAGCAGACTAAAACAAACCTGAGGATGGGAGTTAATGGGTATGTGCAAAGGAGGGTGATAAGCATTTTCCAGAGAGAGAAAACAGTGGACAGTGTCTAGGATGCTAAGAAGAGCCAGATATCCTGCGCATATTGAAGCATCATCTGTCAGGCATCCTATAGGCCCATTGGGAATGTTTCAGATGTATGTTCAGGAAATGAGTCCAAGATGACAGGATCACTAATTATGGAAATAACAAATGGATTTTATGTCTGTTGGATCTGAGGTCCAGTTATAAGGAGTACAATGTGATTGAGATGGGGGAAGAGACCAAAGTTCTACCTGCTGGTAGTGTCTGAGGCCCTAATAACCAATGACTATATTCAACTTTACACAGGGATATGAAGAGTATTAATAGGGACTAAACAGACACACATCACACCAGCATGCTTATGAATTTCAGTCTCCTGTATATCCCTTTCAAGTACTTTCATTTAAACTGAACCAAATTACTTTTCCCAAATGTATATCTCATAATTGGGCTATGGCATCAAACCTGGATATCTAGAAAAACAGTCTCTATGGTATCTGAATAATTCTGTGGAAAACTGAAACTACAATCTAAAAGCATTCACTATTGACCTGGCCAGCGTGGTTCAATCCAGGGCCCCGGTTGGGATTGGGTTTTGCATTCAGGAGGCAACCAATTGTCTCTCTCACATCAAAGTTTCTCTCTCTCTCTCTCTCTCTCTCTCTCTCTCTCTCTCTCTCTCTCTCTCTCTCTCTCTCTCCTCTAAAAAAATCAATGGAAAAAATATCCTTGAGAGAGGATTAATAAAAGCATTAACTGTTAATGCTCTTGTTGAATGTACTTGCCCCTCTATACTTAGTAGTATTGACCAAGCACTGTTTGAAGGTTCAGGGTCTACATATATTGCTTACTGAACTGTAATATATATATAAAAAAAAAATCTCCCTCTTATAATTGTAGTAATAACAGTGGCAATGTTATTTATTGTGTTCTTATGATATGTCTAACAGGCATCCAGATGTTTTATAAAACATATTTATTTTATGCAGTGGGTATTTTTAGTACCAACAGATGAAGAAAATAGGGACTACCTGGAAAATTCGCTCAAGGTTATCCAGCTAAGAAAATGAAGGAGCTGAAAAGGAAGTAATTTGCTGGTGAATGTTTAACAAGCATGAAGCCTCGGTCTGCAGCATTTGAGGATTTCGGTTGCATTAATACACTCACAATTATTTCAAATTGTAAGTGTGATTCCACTGACCTGGTAACAGCTGCTCAGCAGCAAACCATTACGTAGATGACCCGAGAACAACATGGATTTGAACTCCACAGGTCCTCTTATACTTGGATTTTTTTCAATAAATACAGCTAACTTTTTCATGAATTTCAACCAACCATGGTTGTAAAAAAAAGTATTTTTTTCTTTCCTAACCATAGTTTCACAGCCATGGATTCTCAACTACCTATAGAAAATACCGATTTCTTTTCTTTTTTTTTAAATTAAATGTATTGTGGTGACATCTACAATAATAAAAGTGTAATATGCTAATTAGACTGGACAGCTGAATGTCATTCCTGATGTCCTTCTGGATGAAGCCACCACAGTTGGGGGGTGGGGGGAGCCAAGAGGTGGTTAGGGACAATCAGGCAGGCAGGCAAGCAGTTAGGGGCAATCAGTTAGGCATGCAGAGTGTTTAGGGGCAGTCAGGCAGGCAGAGGGGTTAGGGGTGATCAGGCAGGTAGGCAGAGTGGTTAGAAGTGATCAAGAAGGCAGGCAGAGTGGTTAGGGGCGATGCGATAAGCAGGCAAGTGGTGAGGAGCCAGCACTTCTGGAATGCGAGAGGGTGCAGGCCAGGCTGAGGGACCCCACCTCCCACCCTGTTCATGAATTTCATGCACAGCACCTCTAGTTTGTTAGTAAGATTATAAAGGCTTCAAGTATATGTTTCTATGACACATGAGCTGTATATTGTATTGTGTGCCCAAAGTCAAATCATCTTTCTTCTTCATATATTTGACCCCCTTTATCTTTTAATGCCTTCCCACCTCCTTCTCTTTGGTAACCAAAATACTATTGTCTGTGTCTATAAACTTCTTTTAAATGCTGAAACCGGTTTGGCTCAGTGGATAGAGTGTCGGCCTGCAGACTGAAGGGTCCCCGGTTTGATTCCTGTCAAGGGCATATACTTGGTTGCGGGCGCATCCCCAGTGGGGGGCATGCGGGAGGCAGCTGATTGATGTTTCTCTCTCATCGATGTTTCTGACTTTCTATCTCTTTCCCTTCCTTTCTGTGAAAAATCAATAAAATATATTTTTTAAAGAATTCATCTGTTCATTTATTGCTTTGCGTTTTATATCTTGCATATGAGTAAAATCACATGATTCTTAACTGTTTATTTCACTTAACATGATATTCTTCCATTTGTTGCAAATAGCAATATTTCTTTCTTTTTTTTTAATGGCTGAGTAGTAAAAAATGATTTCACTCTACAGATGAAAAAAATACTGTTTTTGGTCAGTGGATGGTTGAATCCCAAAAGTGAGGGGCCCACTGTAGTTGTTTTCAGAGAGTCAGGAGTCATAGCTGATTGTGGATTTTCAACTGCGTGGGGGTTGGCACTACTAATCACCCTGCTTTTTCAAGGACCAGATGTATGGCCCTTCTACCACGACCATTGTTCTCACTAGCCTGGGCGAGCCAGTTCCCACACCACTGTATAATGGGAGTGTGACTCCTGAGTTTGCACATGTAAAATCTAGACTATAGTTTCTCCTTTTGCCACTGGGCTTTGAAACGGGTATAATGAGTGTAACTTGCCAGGTGTATGATTCACAAGGATTTTGCTTTTTTGATGTTCCATCTCTTCAACTTCACAGCCAAAGATAACCTTCTTTTCACTTGAAAGTCAAAGATTGTATTCATTTGGAAAGATATTGACTTCTGTCTTCCATTTCCACGTCTTCAGAGGGTAGATTGGGAAATGGACTGGCAAGTTTCTATAATCCTATTGTTAGAAACAAATGGGATCTGGAACACTGATTTGTAGAGAGGATGTAGGTAAAACTGATGCTTATTCATGCAATGCTTATTCCTAATCCTTTCCCTGCACAGAGCTTCACTTTTGTTCTGGCTTTATGTGCAAGCTTCCCCATGTGCTTTGGTCAGTCCTTATGGTTCGAGACCCATGACCAGGTCCCATAAACTTGGGCAATGATGGATTTTAGTTTGGCCATGTTACCCAGATAAGGGCAGGGAAATATAAAGTGATATCTGAAACCTGGGAAATATTTCTGAATTGTTAAGCACAAGACACTTTCCTTGCCTCCCTTCCATTGGCATAAAATAATTTTATGCCATGAGCTATAGAATTATTACAAAAATGAAAAAAACTTGGATTGCTACTGATAAAGTGGAACTGCTAAATTAATAACCCCATAATTTCCTTTCCTCAAGTCTTGTCCTATGAACTAATAAAACCCCCTTATTTGTTATTCAAGTGTGGTTTTGTTTCTTCTATCCTCACATATAGCTCTGTACTATGATATTTTTACCTCCATTTTTATTTGTTTGTTTGTTTAGTTTCTCTTTCCTCTGCATATCTTTTTTTTATTATGTCCTGTCTTATTTAAATTTTTATAATGGGATACCCTGGCTGAAATATGACCACAGACTTGGGAGACTTTGAGTGACAGCTGGCATAAAGTAAAGCAAACATTTCTGCCCCTCAAAACCTGAAGGCATCAACACAATCCTTTGAAACAAATTATTCTTAATTAAAAAAGGTAAATATTTTCATATTCTGATGGACACACTTATCTGTGTGGGTGTGTGATAACTGGGTGCTCACTCAACAATAAGAGCTGAGATGCTGAGAACAGGAGGGATCTGGGTCCTGAACTTCACCTCAGTCTGAAAGCGAGAGTGTAAAATAATTGGTCTGCCAAGACAGCTTGCTCATAGAGCATCAGATTCTCGGAGTTTTTAGGCTGTCATGATGCTTTCAAAACACCACGAACTACTCAGGTATTTCTCTTTCATGCAGACCCTCTGCCTATATCCCTGAGTTTGCAAGCTGAATGTTGATGGAACCTTCTGAAGCTCAAATGAGGGCTGCAATGTCCGCATAGATCAGCATGCCTTTTAGGTGGCGCATTGCCTGTGTATTGATGACCCTGTAGGCAGGTATTCCTGCCTTTGAATTATGAATAGCACTTAGATGAGAAGTTGCTTGCTTATTTGTAAGCTGTATTATAAATCTAGGATTTGCCTTGGTCATGGAGTAGTGTCCATTTAAAATGACCTCCTGCACACCATGTGGGGTTAGTATCAATGGTGCCTCTTTGCTAAAGGCTGCTCATATCTTCTTCGGGCTATATACCAGCACTATACCAGATAGTGCTGATAAGATTTGTACTTTCCATAGTCCACATATTCGCCAAAGGGTTAGTTTAGTTCTAGATGAAGTGGAGGTAGCAGCAGGCCTAATCTCAGCAGGTATTTAGGCCTTATAACGACACAGACTAAAATGGTTTTGTTTGTTTTTCAGTTTGGTGCTTTTTATTCTGGCTGTTTTAGAATGGATTATGAGGCTCTTAGCATACAACGTTTATGGTCAATTGATATTAAACTCAATTGATATTAAACTCAAGTATGCCCAAAAGCTGTTATTTTAATACACATTCTGCTCAAATTCCAGAAGGGAGACCATATCCAGTTTAATCTTGTTTTACAATCCAGCTTTATTTTCAATGTGATGTTGTCCTCTTTGTTAGAAGAACGTGTTTGTGTGAATTAGCAGTGTAACTTGACAAAATCTTTTGACTTTCAAAGCCAAGCATATATTAGTTTACTCACCAAGATTGATGCATTAGGTAGACTTCTGCAGATATTCTCATTAGGATCTTTTAGTTGAAGGAAACAGAAACTCACTCAAGTTTTATGGTAAGGGAACATTTAGGGCAATTAGAAAGACAGAGATAAAACATGATCCCAAGAATGGAAATCATAGCACAACCGATCATCCTACAAATAGAACTTAATCCAAGGCAGCACTAATACTTTCGGCAGCAGAAGCTCATGAATTCTCAGGAGCTTGACAGCAGTGCTATGTTCTTTGTATTGACTTTTGCATTATTTCCGCTACTCTGTCTTCTAACTCTGCTGTCTCAAAACTTCAGCTTGCTATAACTCTTTATGACCCTGTCTCTAAACACTTCTTGGTCCCATCTGATCCTCATGGCTTCTTTTTCTTCTTCTCGACAGCTATAACTCACCGGGTTAATTGCTTAATTTTTTTTTGCTATCTAAAAGATACTATTTTTGAGATATAGCATCTTATAGGGTTTTTATATTAGGATGCTTGTTTTTCTTCTCTTGACTTTTAAACATTTTAATATATCAATATTAACCTTTTATATTTAAAAATAGCTTTCCAAATTTATTGTTTGCTCTTTAATTTTAATCAATGTTAAAATTTTAGTTGTCAAATCATTCCATCACTTCTCCCTAGATTTTGCTTTTGCTAATAGGCTCAGAAAGGTCTCCTCCTTTATAGCATGTTGTAATTATTTCTCAATCAGTGTTTTTACATAGTTGTCTATGGACCACCTGACCAGAACCACCTGGGTTTGCTTATTTAAAGCGTGGGATCCTGGTGCCCTGCCCTAGATTTATTAGATTTGATTACAAGGTGAGACCCAAATAATCTGTACACTTTAAATCAAGAAAAGAGGTTGATCTTTTTGCATATTATAATTTGACATAGTTGACATATTTTTCTAGTACAGTGGTTCTCAACCTTCCTAATGCCGCGACCCTTTAAGACAGCTCCTCATGTGGTGAGGACCCCCAAACATAAAATTATTTTCGCTGCTACTTCATAACTGTAATTTTGCTACTGTTATGAACTGTAATGTAAATATCTGATATTCAGGATATATTTTCATTGTTACAAGTTGAACATAATTAAAGCATAGTGATTGATCACAAAACAATATGTAATTATATATTGTGAAATATTTATTTCTAATTACAAATAAATGAAATTTTGTCTTGAATCATGGTGTAGCATGGGTAACAGTCTTAATATAACAACAGTAAACTACATTGCTACATTTTGCTACACCAAGGAGCCGTGTGTTGGTTCCTAAGATCAAGGGAAATAGGTGTTTTCCAATAGTCTTAGGCGACCCCTGTGAAAGGGTCATTCGACCCCCAAAGGGGTCGTGACCCACAGGTTGAGAACCGCTGTTCTAGTACTTCACTAAGACTACAAATTAATTTTAAATAATTATTAGAGGAGATTATTGTTTGAAAAAGTCTCTCAAAACAGAATTATATAAAAATAAATGTGAAAGTTATGTTTTAATTCCTCTTGGGGGTTAAAAATGATCTTACCTAATAATAAGAAAACATGTAAATTGATTGTACCTCTGCTATGCCCACAGCCAATCAGAGTGAGTATGCAAATTAGAAGGAGAAAGATGGCAGCTGTCCAGCTGCTCCAGATGCGGAGTGGCCAGGCGGGGCAGGACTCCTGCTATGGAGGGAGGGTGGGGATGAAAGGATCTACAGAGGCAGAGAGCCGCAGTGAAGACAAGACTTCGGACTCTGGAGTCTGCAGCGAAGATGAAGATGGCAGACTCTGACTGGAGCGAAGGCTTGCGTCCCGGGTGCTGGAAGCCAAGGGAAGGAAGGCCTGTTGCATGAATCTCTTTGTGCACTGGCCCTCTAGTTATTAATAAGTTTGTTTTGAATTCTTCAGGAGATGTTTTCTATTACAGTGAAATTTTGATCATGTCTTATGAATTGGGACTATATGATCTTAAAGACCAAAAATTGCTTTGTAAATGTATATAATTTTTTTATTCTTACAGAGAACTAATAAAATATTAAAATGAGTTATTTTGTACAGTTTATGGATTCTTCCAGTAAAAACACAGACTATGCATCATGCTTTGTACTAAAGCTAGTAAAGATATTTAGATATACTTGTATAAAAATTTTAGTGCCACTTGCTTTATATTATTCAAAAATTCCAAAGGGAATATTAAAAATTATTTATTGCAACATGAGTTGAATATAGTAGTGAAGCTATTCATATTTTGTTATTGTCATGTCAACCAAGTTCTTTGCAAATTGTTGTAGAGTATAAAAAAAAACACTTTTAAAAATTCTGGTCTTGTGCAGTTTGATAAAATTTTCAAAAGACAGTGAATGTCCTCAGAAGTGGCAGTTTTACACTGAGTGCAAAGATAAATGTTAATCTTAGATGACAGTTTGTCTTTTATCATGGCTCCCCATATATTATTAAACTTGATTTTGAAGGTGATCTGGCTGCATACTCTATTGGTTGGCCAGGAAGAAATTTATAGTCATTATGTATACATCAATGCAATTTAAAAAAAGGTTTAATGTAAGCTTTGTATTTAACCCATCCTATATAATAAAACCCTAATATGCAAATCGACCCAACAGTGGAACGACAGGCTGAATGACCAGTCGCTATGATGCACACTGACCACCAGGGAGAAGACTCTCAATGCAGAAGCTGCCCCCTGGTGGTCAGTGCCACTTAGCCAGAAGCCAGGCCCATGGCTGGAGAGCACAGCGATGGTGTTGGGAGCCTCTCCCACCCCCTAAGTGCTAAGGAGCGAGGAGTCCCGGACTGCGAGAGGGTGCAGGCCAGGCTGAGGGAACCCCCTCGAGTGCACGATCATGCACCAGGCCTCTAGTTTACTATACTAGTATTGACTATACTACTTTATTTGGACATTGTGATATTGATTTCCCAGTGAAGTATTATTAAGCCATTGAAATACTTTCTTTTGAAATTTTATCTTGGCCTACCCTCTCTTTGGTAGAATACTTGGACTTTTTAGCCCATGGCCTTTCTATTTGCTGAGGCTATGGAATTTACATAAAAGAACTTGTAACTATTGCTCTACACAAATTTTAATCTGCTTACAAGTCTGGTTGTATGACCTCAGACTCATTCTTTAGACTCTTCTCTTCTGTACCTAATACTTGTTCCCAAGGCAGTGATCTCACCCAGTCTCAGCGCTTTAGATTCAGCTCTCTGCTAACAACTCCCACATTTTCCAGGCAATTAAGGGCTGGAAAAGCCATGCTATATCCCCGTGGGTTGAGTGAAGGGACCCCCAAGGAGAACCCTCTCTAGGAGTATTGCTGAAGAGGCAGAAACTTTCCATGGGAGTTTCTAAATCAAAAGCATCTTGGGAATGTTTGCCATCCTCTGGGAAGAAGTGACTGAGAATGAAACCAGCACAGGGAAATGCATTGGGTTATAGATGGATTTTTGATTGATTCATTGAGCACATAAGCCCGAACAAGCTTACTCCTGATGTAACCTTTCTTTCTATTCACACAAGCCAGAATGTACCTTTATTTGCTTGTCATTTTTAATAAGTTCTCAATTCTTTGCAAAAGAGTCAATGACACAGAAAATACATAATATCAAACGATAAAAAATTTCAAATTTCATTTCAGATGGAAACATTTATACAAATAAAAACAAAAATATAATTATCTTTGAGAAATAGAATTATGAGTGTTGCTATTTAATGACTTTTTTAAATCCTCCAACTTTCTATAAGGATCTATTATGTTTATGGTTAGAAAGGCCGTAAGTCTAATTTTAGAAAAACTAGCTTTTCCATATTATGGATGTTGTTATTTGTTCAGCATTATTATTGAAACACATTTTTGTGCTTGAGGTTTTGCTTGAGATTTCAATCTAGTAGACTTATTTTTATTGGATGCACAATTTTCAGTTTATTTAAAAAAATATGCGTGGCCAATGGCTTTATCCCAATTCGGAAAAATTTTTGTTTCCTCTTTTAATTGTGTGCTTATTAAACATATGAGTCACACCTCTAAAATTTTAAATATTCTCCCTTCAGTTGCCTCTGAGTGATCCATCTCTCTACTTGTGAGGGTGTTTTAGGGCATATATTTTTGTATGTCTCTTTGCTTTTCGGAATGTAAATTACTGATGTATTTCCTTCAACTGTTGATGTAAGTGCCTTGGCAGCAATGTCTTGTGAGTAGCCATAAGTACCCATGATGGAAGGGGCAGTAATTGCTATAAGTGCTGCCACAACTGTCTGTAAAACACTAGATTTTTAAGCCTTCGCGTTTGAAAATATTTTCAGAAGACCCAAGCGTGATGTGCGCTGGCTCTTATTTTAGCTGCCGCCTATAGTTTATCCAAAATTATATTAAATCATCACTAAACATTGGATATATATTATGTCTAAATAGAAAGAAGCTATGATTTATTATGAGTTTTGTCCACTATGTAAGTACTGGAAGTTGCAGTGTGTGAGTAGCTAATGTACAAATGTACGTGAGCAATAATAAATATGAAGCATTTGAATGTTAAAGGCCATGTCAGCATATAATTTTTTTTAGTGTTGCTAGAAAAGTTTTATTTAGTTTAGAAGTTATTTTTAAAATATTTTAATATTGTCCCAAATACTAAAGGGGTCTTCCACCATAAGAAGGAAACTATGGCTGGGAATTCTCAAACAGAGGCTCAAGTACATTTGGCAGAGGCTGGGTTGGAAAAGAAAAGCATATGGAAATTCTGCCACTCTTACCTATCTGTGTGAGGGTCACAGGAGCAGAGGTGTAAGGTGTCTGCATTAAAGTCAGCATGGACCAATTACAGAGAAGAATGAGAATTCTCTGAGACTTGTATAGAAGCTCTTTAAAAGGAAGTAATTAGCCCAACATGAACCAGTTTAGGAACAGAAGAAGGTTAGTGGGTTGGTTGCGGGGGGTGGGGAGGGGAGCAGAGGGGTGCGAAGAGGGGGAGGTAAAAATAGTAGAAACAGGTCTGGACCAGACCCAGGACAGAGACATTCCCATGAGGATCGCTAACAAAGGGTTTCACTGTATCATAGAGCGAAAAAAAACTGATCATTCCTATTAAAACCATGTACTACTCCCACTGCTTTTATATTCTTTGCTATCCCTGTCACCCTTGAGAACACAAAGTTTACTCATAGCTTATGTTCAGTTCTTCTCAACTTTTTTGCCCATATTAATGGAGCTTCAGGGATTGCTAAACTGAACAGGAAGAACTTCAATTCCATTCAATTTAGTAAAGCAAATATTCTTAAGGGCCTGGTAAATGTCAGGCACATGACTCAGGGAGAAAGGTGAGTAAGACATCACTTCTCACCCGGAGGCCCCTGGACTGTATAACACAGTACTACACATAGCGTGGAAATGGGATGATAGAAGGTCACTTTGTCTAGCCTTCAGGGCTGCAGGGGACAAGGGGTGATGCTAGAACTGAACATCAAAGAGCAAAAGTGTGTTGTGGAAATGGTGACAACAGCCATGGTTGGGACTAAAGAAAGTTGAAGGGTGAAACAATATTCTAGAATCAAAGGATGAGATTAGTAAAGACATATCAAGATCCTGCTGCTGTTAATGAACAGGCCACATAAGCAACATGGCTTCGGTGACTCTTAATTTTTAAAGATGAGGAATATTTATTCATTTTGATTCAAGTGTCTATTAATTGTTAACATTAAAAGTTTTGCTTTTATAAAGCCATCTTTCTTACCCATCGGAAGCCTGGGTTTAATGTAATATTAAGGGTTTGGATGATTTTTGTCATATAATCGCCTAAAGTTTGAAATTTTTGATTAATGAGTTTTTCTTGATTTTCTTGAAGTGTGTGTGTGTGCGTGTGTGTGTGTGTGTGTGTGTGTGCATTATTTTTTGTTTTGTATCTTTTTACATCAAAGTGTGTGTGTTTTTAAAATTTTATTGCCTCTCTTATTTCCTTCAAGTAAAGACATTGTTTAGATTTTGGGAAAAGATACATTTGCAAAAGGGAGATATTAGAAGCTTAACAAATACAAGTATCTCCTACTTTTTCAAAAGTCTGTGTTATGACATGTCATTTAAATGGAAGACGTACATTAATACCTGCTTTCACTGACTGAAGGAGATACAAAGAGGATTTTTGCTTTCATAGAAAAAGCAAAGAGCAATTACACTCAGCATCCCCGCATCAAGCCACCATATCTTTGAACTGGGCCTGTGCTTTATTTAGACTTATTTTGTGCATCCATTTGCAAGATGTGTCCTAAGAGCTCCCTGGGTGTTATGCTTAGTGTAAGACTAGATGTCATTGTTTTGGTCATGGTGAAAGAGATAAAGAGATTATGCACGCATTGAATTTTGGGTCTGGGAACACTCACTTCTTTTTTTCTGGATAAATTAATGCTAACTGCTTCTTTTTATATCATTCCAGCTTACAAAACGTTTCAAAGGCATGCTCTACTTTTGGATAGCGAGGGTAACTTGTAAACCAATTGCTTAATAACTATGTTTACTTATTTTTAATATAATAAAATATTTTAATATAATAAAATAATATTATTTTTTGTTGGAGACCAGATATTGTTCTCACTAGGTGGATGTAAACAGGCCAGAAGGCTGGTCAACCTTAATTTCTCTGAAAGGTCAGAGCTGATTACTCATTGTTTAGTTGAAACTATCTGTTTGTATCATGTTAATTTCTGTTATTTCCTGCCTAAAGGCTAAGGGTGTGTCCCAAAGCCTTAATAAAAGGGAGAAAAATGCCAGAGCAAATGGCAGTCCTTTCCACTAGAGGAAGGCTCCCGCCTGGCCCCCCAATATTGCCAAATTAATATTTTCTAGTCTCTCATTTCGTTTGCGTGCGGCCTCCTTCAGAACCCGAACCCTGACCTGGGAACCCTGAACCACGCGGGACGTGGAAAGAGGTTCCCACAATTTTTGCCTTCAAAAATTATAAATATGCTCTTAGTACCATATAATGTATTTGCAAAATCAAGTGGAAATTATAATAGACATAGTAAAAGAGGAAGAAATAGCATGGAAAATGGAATCAAAATCTATAATTTGGGAATTTTTGTAAAACTAGTGAGCCAGAAATGTCAAAAAATATTACATACTTTTGAGTTTGCCTAAAGCAGCAAATCTCTCAATCCCAGTTTGTTTTCCTAGACTCTGTGGTGCCCTTTTTCTCTGCTCTCTTCTTGTAGCCAGTACATGGGGAACAGAACTTTAAATGTTTTAGAATTTAAAAGCTTTTCTGTGTGTCTCTTTATGGATAAAATAATTTTATCCATGGCACTTAAATGTTAGAATCTATCAAAATGTTAGCTACTGTTTTTATTTCTAAACATTTTTCTAAACGCCCCAGGTTCTATTTCCTGAAAAACTGTTATTTAATTGTTTTGGTACTGTAAGGTTCTCTTTTTATTAGCATTGGTCTGGGATTCTTGCAATTCTTTGGAAGTACATTGAATTTAATTACAAATATGTAAGAAACATTTTTTTTTTTTTGTAATATATGTCATCTGGACTTCCTGTCTTCAGTGGATGAGGTTTATGCTAAATGATCCCAGATAGAGTGCCTGGATCTATTTCTTCTCTTTGTTCTTTCTGCCTGCAAATATACAGACAAAAACTAGTTTGTATATTTTTATAGTTTGCAATCTTTAAGATTAGATTTCTTCTCTTCCTAAGCCACTTAACATAACTTCATTGCTTCATTTATCTTTGCAACAATAGCCAAAAGCTCTGAGTGTTTTATTTCCTTACTTTATATGGATTGGGAAGCTTTCAGTGACAATAGGTAGCTTTATTGACTCTATTGCCTAAATTATAATAATTCTCCCATTGCCTCTTTTGTGGACTAGCCATCATTGTGTGCAAACGGAGAATGTAATTGTATTTACTTCAAAAGAATAAGATTGTTTTAAATATTTTATTGTATTATTGCGGTGTTTCTTCTTAATTTTATATGGTGGCATTACTCTTCTAGAATTATATAACTTTGTGTCTTACAAAAACTGAAGACTCTAGCACAGAATTATTTTTAACCAAAGCATTAACAACTTAATGATTCACCTTGTTGCCCCCGAAAATTCAGACCAACATTGAATGAAAATATGTTGTTAGGATCTGGAGATTATTTCTCAT
This sequence comes from Lasiurus borealis, assembly GCA_004026805.1. Lineage (NCBI taxonomy): Eukaryota > Metazoa > Chordata > Mammalia > Chiroptera > Vespertilionidae > Lasiurus > Lasiurus borealis. The sequence continues at coordinate 11,864 of PVJN01030793.1, read as the reverse complement.
CATCTTTATTTTAAAAGAAAGAAAGTTAAACACAATTTTGACTGGTCAGAGTTGACAGAAGAAGAGGTCAGGGACAAGGGAACAGGGAGGGTGAGGAATGGGGACCAGCAATAAGGTGTTAAAGTGGGATGTTGAAAGGGTTTTTGAGCCAGAGCAAGGAGGATGGTTCTATGCACATGGCCATAAGAATGCTGGCATCTCTAGTCCAGAGAACAACTAAAGAGGGATAATATTCTCCTATCAATTGTTCACGTCACGTACCCAGAAGTGGCGCTGCTCAGAGAGCCAGCCCTAGCACCAATGATTGGAGCAACCTGTCTGGGCAGCTGTTGATCATATTATTGAAGTGTATAGCCCTGACTATTGCTTAATATCTCCCCCATCTTATTATGTCATCTCTTGAATGGCACCAGTATCCTACTATTGATGGAAATTCTCCAAAACCAAAACCTTTAGGATGCCTTTTTTCTACATCCCAGAGATTTCAGCTGCAGATCTTGTTTGCCACTGTATCCTTAGTGCCAAGCTTAATGTAGTGGACAGAGCAAGTTTTAATAAACACTTGAATGCTAGAGAGAAATTAGACTCAACCATCTGACTTAGGTGTGATATGTAAATATGAGGAGGAATGGAATGGATGGTGGCTATATTTGGGGACAGCCTACCACAGGGAATGAGTGATAAATAAAATCGTTTAAACAACCAAATGTTGCCAATAATTTGTCTATTTATCCTTTTAACAAGTATTGCCGACCTAAAGTGATAGAATATAGCCTTTTAGAGTTTATAACAGAAAAAGAAAAGAATAAAAAGCCTAATTCCATCACTCGGAAATATTAATTCATTATTTAGTATCTCTTTTTCTTGTTGTATATATACATATGTTCACATTATTTATATATTTATATAATTTCACAACAATGTACTCACATAAGCATGCTACTTTATAATCTTTTTTAAGTAAATGATTTATTGCAGGACATATTTCTTTGTCAAGAAATCTATAGCAATGTTATACAATGGGTGTTTGATGGACCTGGTGGTTTCATGGATAAGTTAGCACTTGCAGTAGAAAATAAATGATATTAATTTATTTTCAAACATATTATAAATTTAAAATCTAAGATTATGATTTTCATTGTAACCTTTTTATGTTCTTAATAAAAATTAATGTTCTTCAGGGTTGTGCATGTATATAATGACTTGTTCATTTGTTTCAGCTTATGTTAAATTAAGAGTCTAGATACTAAAGAAAATACTTTCATAGCACTTGCATATTAATATTTACATTTATTAAGTTTGCAAGCTTTTTTACTTCTGTTGTATTAAAAAGATCAATGGGTCAAAAGTTGTTTATTGGTGGGTAAAATAAGTGATGAAAATAGGAACAACAAAACTACAATTTAGAATAACATAAATTAAATTATATTCTTATTGTTTTTAAACTTTGTCAGGTCTTTTAGAGTTATTGGGAGCGTACTTAGACAAGGAAGTGGGAAGAGTCAGAGGAATTGTTCAGGAGGTACAGTGTAAGAAATTGAAACTTTAGAGGTGGTTCAGTTTCTGGTGATGCAAATGTCTGGCGAAATCCACAGAAAGGTCATTGGTCTAGGAGTATGCTGACTATCATTGAGAACAGTGACAGAAAACTGTGATGAAGAGGAAAATTATGGGACAGGAGCTAAAGTTCAATCACTTGACACAGTTCCTCCATAATAATGTTAAATAATATTGAGAATAAGGAAAATAACTGTTTTATTCCTAACTGTAATAGACATGCTCCTACATGTCACCCTTAAACATGGTGCTGTTGGTTTGAAATATGATTTTTTACAAACTACTTAAGATGATAATTTATTTCTACTTTTAAAAGATGAGGCTCTTTTGACATCTAGCTACAGGTTCACATGTTTCTTTTCTCTATTTCATTTCCATTAATATTTGAAATATATTCTCTCAATATTACTTCCTATTTTTTCTGTCTTACTTTCACTAGTTACTTGACTCCAACAATCTTTTGATCCTATAAACCATGAATGAAGTCACCATTCTGTACTCCTCATCCCTCTTGTGCCATCAATATCTTCTTTAGCCCTAGCTGGTTTGGTGCAGTGGGTAAAGTGTTGGCCTATGGACTGAGAGAACCTGGGTTTGGTTCCAGTCAAGGGCATGAGCCTCGTTGTAGGCCTTTCCAAGGCCGAGACCCTAATCAGGGCATGTGCAGGAGGCAACCACTCAATGTGTTTCTCTCACATCAATGTTTCTTTCTGTCTTTCCTTCTCTCTTTCACTCTCTCTAAAACTCAATGGAAAAATATTCTCAGGTGGGGATTAATAATAACATATATATATCTTCTCTAAATTTGACAATTGGAATTTAAGTGCACAATAATGATTACATGTAACTTCCTTGATCTTTCTTTATCACACCAGTCTGGCAAAACACCAACCCAGTTTAAAGCAGATCTCCATATATACATGCAACAATATTGGTATTAACAAAATAAAGTTGAGAGAAAAATGCTAGTCTTGGAAAACTAAGCAAAACCAAACAACTACTGAAGAATTTATTCAAAAAGGAGAATTATAATCACAAAACGTAAGATTGTGGTTACCTGGTTGAGGGTGAGTAAGTCAAGAAATGAGCTAGGGAAGAACACATTATTGGTGATATTCTAGTTCTTAATTTGAATGATGGCTTCATAAGTTTTTATTTATTATTTTAAATTATAATTTACATATATCTTACCTATTTACATATATAAATACAAAAAAATGATATGTACAGATATAGATTTTAGAAAGGTTCGTTAATCCTTTATAGGAGTCGTGGGATTCATTCCATAAACTCTTTAGACTAAGTATTTTAAGAATGGGGATAAATGATAATATATGTGTCTTTAAAACTCAGTATTACTCTGTTAGCAATTTGGAAAATAAGTTACAAAGGGTCAGAATGGATGCAGAGAGATTACATTTGTTGGTGTAGTGCAAGGGAAATCTACAGAGAAAGTCCTTTGACTGATTTATCAATTATTTAAAACTTTTGTTTCACTTCAATTTTCTCATTAGCTTAAAGGAATGCCTTTTACATCACCAGAACACAGAAAAAGTATTCATGGGACCAGGGACGGACTCCTTGCTATTATTGATTCCCAGTAATCAAAGCTGAGTAAAAATAATCCACAGAGGGAATTATAGTTCTAAATTCTACAATTTTCTATAAAGCCCATAAATATTTAACTAATTTAACTCTATTCTCTCTTATTTATTAATGAAACTTTCTTAGGTTATACATTTTCTCATAAGCTCAATGTTAGCCACACACAGCAAATGTGTTTTAATCTTTAATATTCTTCTTATATTCATTTTCTAAATAAGTTCAAAGTAAGATTTACACATTCTTTTTTATTCCATTATTTTACAAGAGCACATTTTAAGTGTTTGTATTTTGGTTATTTATGTTTTTTTAATTTGTAAATTAATTAATTGCACTATAATCAGAGAATATAATTTGCATTCCATTTTGGAGGATTAATAGACATTTTCTTTGTGGCCTAATACATGGTCAATGTTTGAAATTTTTTAGAAACAATTTAAAAATTATATTCTTTATGTGATACAAGCTTTTCTTTTTATAGAGCTATTCGAATAATCTGTTATTCAGAATTTTTATTATTTCTTAGATTATTTTTGCTTACTGGTTTGATCAGCAACCTTTTGAAAGACTTTCAAATAAACTTATTAGTAGTGCTGAGGCCTGGTGCATGAAATTCGTGCATGGATTCCCTCAGCCCAGTCTGTACCCACTCCAATCAGGGATCTCTCGAGGGATGTCTGACTGCCGGTTTAGGGATCAGGCTTAAACTGGCGATTAGATACCCCCTCACAATCTGGGACTGCTGGCTCCTAACCACTCAGCTGCTTGCTTCCCTGATTGCCCCTAATTCCTCTGCCTGCCTGCCTGATCAAGCCCTCATCTGCTCTCCATTGCCAGCCTGATCTCACCTCCAACTACCTCTGCCTGCCTGATTACCCCTTACTGCCTTCCACTGCCAATCTGATCTCACCCCCAACTTTTCCCCTCCTGCTGACCTGATCTCAACCCTAACTGCTCTCCCCTACTGACCTAATTACCCTAACTGCCTCTGCCTGCCTGATCATCCCTAACTGCCCTCCCTTGTGGCCTAATCTCATCCCCAACTGCCCTACTCTGCTAGCCAATTTGGTTCTGATTGGTCAATTTCTATGCCAGTCAGCATCTCTATACCTATCAACAGGGCCTGATCAGAAAGGCAGGGCTGATCAACAGCTCAGGTGGAGGCCGAGAGAGAATTGGAAGTGTGGCTCTTGGTCAGGCCTGGAGAAAAAGAGAGGAAAGTTCTAATCAATGGTTGCCACAGAGGCTACAGATTAGACCCTGAATCTCTCTCTCTTCAGGCCTCTATCTGGCCTGATCCACAACCCCCTAGTCAGTCAGTGATGGGTGGGTGCCAGCAGCGGCCCCAGTCAGTGCTGGGTTTCCATGGCAAACCAGCACTGACTTCCGCTCTGGTTGAGTAAAGGTCATTGTGACCCTGGCTCTTCATTATATAGATGTTTTCCTGTTTCTATTTTTATTTAAACAGTTTTCAAATATATTTATATATTTTTTTAATTTAATAAATCTTTATTGTTCAGATTATTACAATTATTCCTCCTTTTTCTCCATAGCTCTCCTCCACCCAGTTCCCACCTCACCCTCTGCCCTTACCCCCCCCCACTGTTCTTATCCATAGGTGTACAATTTTTGTCCAGTTTCTTCCTGCACCCCCAAATCCCTCTCTCCCCAAGAATAGCCAATCCACTCCCTTTCTATACTTCTGATTCTATTATATTTACCAGTTTATTCTGTTCATTAGATTTTTTTATTCATTTAATGTTTAGATTCACTTGTATTTGTTATTCATAATTCAGATATGTATTTGTTATTCATAATTTTTATCTTTACCTTTTTCTTCTTCTTCCTCTTCTTAAAGAGTGCCTTTCAGCATTTCATATGATACTGGTTTGGTGGTGATGAACTCCTTTAGCTTTTTCTTATCTGTGAAGTTTTTTATCTGACCTTCAATTCTGAATAATAGCTTTTCTGGGGAGAGTTTTCTTGGTTGTAGGTACTTGCTATCCATCACTTTGAATATTTCTTGCCACTCCCATCTGGCCTGCATAGTTTCCATTGAGAAATCAGCTGACAGTCATATGGATGCTCCCTTGCAGGTAACTAACTGTTTTTCTCTTGGTCCTTTAAATATTCTCTCTTTGTCTTTTGTTCTTGTCATTTTAATTATGATGTGTCTTGTTGTGTTCCTCTTTGGATTCCTTTTGTTTGGGGATCTGTGTGCTTCCTGGACTTGTAAGTCTATTTCTTTCACCAGGTAGGGAAAGTTTTCTGTCATTATTACTTCAAATGGGTTTTTAGTATCTTGCTCTCTCTCTTCTTCTGGCACCCCCATAATTCTGATGTTGGTATGCTTGAAGTTGTCCCAGAGGCTCCTTACACTATCTTCATATTTTTGGATTTTTTTTATCTTTTCCAGTTGAGCGTTTTTTGCTTCTTTGTATTTCAAATCTTTGACTTGATTCTTGCAATCCTCTAGTGTGCTATGAGATCTCTGTGTAATATTTTTTATTTCAGTCAGTGGATATTTAATTTCTAGTTGGTCCTTTTTCATATCCTCAAGGTTCTCACTAAATTTATTGGCCTATTCTAGAAAATTCTTAAAAAAACCTTATAACCATAGTTTTGAACTCTTTATCCAATCATTTGCTTTCCTCTATTTCTTTCATTTGTGATCTGTTTCTCTGTCTCCACATTTTTGCTGCTTCCCTGAGTTGATAGAGTGGTTTTGTGTGCTAGGTGTCCTAGAGGGCCAGGGGCTCCACTTCCCCAGATACCTGAGGTGGACACTCTTGGTTCACCCCTATGTGGACCTTGTGCACAGTCTTGTATAGTTAAGCCTTGATTGTTGTTGGTATCGCTGGGAGGAACTGAGGGATACCTGTGTCTATGCTGGGAGAACTTCTGTGCTGGAGACACCCTTATGAGACAAGACTTGCAAAAGCATCTGTGTTCAGCTTGAATGGGGCAGAATCTCAGGGTGGAGGAGACAGCATTGATTTCCCATCAGCCATGCCCAAATAGGCACCTGTGTCTCAGTGTCCTGTGGTAATCACTGCAAGTACCTTTGAGAGAAAGTTGCCCTCAAGTTCTGCCCACTTCAAGACAGTCCAGTTTCTCCCCAGATGGATCTGGGTCCCCAGAGTCTTGCCGGGAACTGGAGTTCAGTGCAGTCAGAAGATTTTGTATTCCTCCTGCTTGAGAAAGCCCAGCTGCACACTCAGTTGCCAATCCTCTCCACGTGCACGTCTCAGTACCTCTGTCTCCTGCAGCTCCTCTGAGCTCAGTGTGCTTTTCTCTTTCCTTCTAATTGTAGAATTTCAACTCGGCCAGTCTTCCTGTGGTTCTGAATGATGGCTGTTTTATCTTTTAGTTGTAGTTTTGAAATTGTTGTGTGAGGCAGCTATTTGGTGTTTACCTATGCCGCCATCTTGGTTTCTCCTCCAGTTTTTCAAATATTTTAATTGCAAACTAATTAAGTAATTTTACCCATCTTATTTACTAGATTTTCTTTACATAGCTTAGAAATAGACATATTTCCATTATAAGACCACAAACACTTCTAGGAAAGGCACTATAGCTTTTTCACTTTTTAATCCTCAATGCTATCAAGCCTGGAAAACACTAGAGCAAAGAGATTTAAATATTTGGGGAATGCCAATATTCTGTGGTTAATATTACATAGGATGTAAGACAGTTCCCTCTGGAGTTTACACTCTGAGGACATAAGCCACAAAGCCTGTTTGCTAGGTGGTTAATTCATTTCATGTAATACCAGACAACAAGGCTTAAACATCTTGCATCAGTACCTCCTCTCCAGAACTCTCCTTTTAAATGATGAAAAACATCCTATTCCATAAAAATAATTATGTAGATTTTAGTAAACTTTACTGTGAGTAAATTCCTAATCAAATCTTCCAATTTTCTGTCCTCTAAGGTAGAAGAAAGATGATCTATTTTAGGATCTATACTTTATCCAATCTATTTTTATCTATAGCATAAAGTGTTCTCTTGGAAATTATTCAAAACAGTTCATATTTTGCCACCATTGTAATCATTATTCAATATTTACTGAACATGCGGCAAAATTTATTTTAAAAATTTCATATCCTGAGCACATAAAACAAGTCATTAACAATTTCCAAAAGAAGCACATAAGAAATCCCTCAACTACAATTGTATTTATTCTATCTTTCCAGTTTCATCTTGATAAAGAAGCTGTTGCCATCATTCTAAACATGATGGGTTTGCAGAACATACGGTGTGATCCCTCTTTAAATAGAATGCTTGCCAATCATCCTTAACTGCTTTCTCTTGAGGTACTTTGTCTTTTAGGCAGGGTTATCAAGAGTGAGCTCAGCTCCTTCTTTGAAGGTGCCAGATCTTATATATTACCTCATTACTCCTTGCCCTGTCCTCCTGCAGCTCAGGATATTTTGCCCTGCTTTTTTATTTAAAAAGAAATTAAACAATCGAAATACATTCCATGTAAGGAAATAGCCTTCAAAATGAATACTCTATTTAAATAATAGCAAAACAACACAGAAGAGACTTAAAGGAGTCACCTTTCTCAGTTCTTATTCCACTTTGATCATATGTTGCAATCTGATACCCACTTTTTTTGTTACTGTTTTTAGATTGAGTACAGTCTTTCTTGATATTGTTTGGTGTTAATCAGGCTTGTGTACAAAATTTTCCTCACATCAATTTATTCATTCATTCATTATTAATTTCTGATTTTATTGTATTGTATTCAGAAAGTGCTGTTTTTAGCAATTCTTTATGGATCTTACCTATGTTTTCTTTGTGATCTAATATAAGATTGATCTCTGTGAATTGTTTTTTGAGATGGAAGTGTGCTTTTTTTATTAGAATGTAAATTTCAATATATATTTATAAAATCTACTTTATTGGTTATTATTGTCCATATCTTTTATTATTTTTGGTCCACTTGATCTGTCTTGCTGAATGATTTAAGCTCATTCTTATTTATTGATATGACTGACATTTTTTAACTGAATTCTTTGTATAATTTAACATTATAAATTCCTATATATATTATGTTTTCTGAATTAATCTACTTGGCAGTTTTGTGTTTTTGTCCCAAGGTTACCTTTATACCTACATTTTATACCTTTTAATGTTCTTTACCACATTTTCATGTATGACCAATTACTATCTGGGTTGTTAATTTGTATTGACATCCACCTATTGTTTATACAACAATCAATGAATTTTTCAATTTTTCTTGTTCTTGTTCCACCTCTTCCTATTTTATAAATTGAATTATTTCCTTTTCAAAATATGTAACATTTAGCCCAGCAGGCATGGCTTAGTTGTTGAGTATTAACCTATGTACCAGGAAGCCAAGGTTTGATTCCCAGACAGGGCACAAGCCTGAGTTGTGAGCTCAATGCCCAGTGTGAGGCATGCAGGCCAGTGTGGGGTGCACAAAAGGCAGCTGATCATGATTCACTCTTATCATTGACGTTTCTCTCCTTTCTTCTCTGAAATAAAATATATATATAAAAAACATATAACATTTATATATTATTCTATTAATCTTGTCTCTAGCCTTTGATTTTATCCTAGATATCTAATTAAATATATACTTTCTTCATCACAATTCCCTTTGGCAAATTTCTTCCACTTATCTCTTTGTTTGATGAAGGTCAGTCTCCACTCTTACTCAAGAAGAGCTCATGGGTACAGACTTTTTCCAGTTATTGAATGCTTAATATTGTTTTCTATGGACTTGATACTTGAAGAATAGCTTAGCTGGAAGTGAAAATCCTTGATTCACACTTCTTATCTTTGAATTCCTTGAAAAATGCTGCTCCATTGTTGCCTTTTTTATAAGGTTGCTTTGGAAGTCTGATGAGAGTCTAATTTCTTTTTCCTTCTAAATTCTTTGGTAATATTGTCCACAGATATTGGGGATTTCTTAAATCTTTAAGTTTAATATTTTAATAGTACACATCACTGAATTGATTGCTGTAGGCAAATTTTCCCAGAAACTTTGTAGGTCTTTTTAATATGCAAATTGAGATCTTCTTTTATTCCTGAAATGTTTGCTTAGATAATATTTTAAAATATTAGTTCTGGTCCATTGTTTTGCTTTGTTTGTCCAGAACCAATAATAATACAGCTGTTGAATTTTTTATGTCTTCCTGCTTTGTCTCTTTCTGTTTTATTATGTTTTGTTTTGTTTTTGTCCTTCTGATTATTTTATGATGTAATTTTTATCCTTTTGATTTTTTTACTCCTTTTAGTTCATGACTGCTATTTCATTTTCTTTGGATGCATTCTCCTTTGGTTGGATAACTTGTAAATTTTTTTATCATTTAAAAATTTTATTTTGTTTTCTTTTTTCCATTTCTTCCTTGAGTTCAATTATTTGTCATCCATTCATTCCTGTTTTTAAAATGTATTTTTGTTTTTAACTTTTGAATTTATGATTTAAGGTGTTTTATTTTTATATTTCAATTACATTTTTAAAGCTATTTAATTCAATGTGGAACATTGTTTTGTAATTTTCTTACATTTTTTGGGGAGGAGGGGAGGGTGTTTATTAGCAGAAATGTTTAATTCCCATTTTCTACTTTATTATTTTTAGTAGCTTTGTATAATAGAAACTGCTTGCATTTCTATATTTCTTATGTGAGAGTTTTAGGTTATTTGTGCAATTATAGTTTAAGAACATATTCTATTAGATTAAAAGACTGAATGACTGTCTTTTCTTTTTTTTGTAAATGAATCATTTTCTTTGAAATTTTTGCTCTACTTTTGAAAGATTCTAAAAATTTTCCCTGCTTGCTTCTTTTACCTGTGAGAGTCTCTCCTTTTCTTTTTGCTTTTGTTGCCCCAAAAGCAGCACGTTTTCAAGACTACCTCCTTGAATGCTGTGTGCTCATTTACATCCTTTTCTATAGTCAGTGTTCTGGTGGACCAGAACTCTTTTTCAGTGTTTTTGTATGTAAGGAAGACTTTTTCTTCCTGGTCATTGTTTTGTTCTTTGCTCAGCCCAAATTTTCTGGACTTCCCTACCTCTCTGCAAAGACTTGATAAATAGGTCTGCTGGAATTTGGTATTTATTTCACTTTATCATTATTTTTTATTTACATATTATTTTAAGTTTATGCTAAAAGAGTAGGAGTTTTGTGGTTTGTTGGCTTTTTTTTGTTTGTTTGTCTGTGCAGTTTGGGGAATTGCAAGAGAGATTCAAATTTAAACAATTGTGCAGCTACCTGGAGGTCCTCTATTGTCTCTGGCTCATAGATGAGAAAACCAAGACTTAGTGAGTTCAGACAACTACCAAAACCCAGCTTACATGCCAGAGGGCCATTTAACCACATACTGCCTCTGAAATTAAAAAATAAAAAAGTTTACATTTGCAGTGCATCCAACCAGCATGTCTTATTTATAGTAATTACTCCAGGAAGCAAGATTAGTATGGTAACAGAATAGAATATCAAAGGGGCCAAACTGTTTAGAGAACAGCTTTAAAATGATTTGTCCAAGTTTTAAAGGCGAATAAGTAAGGTAAAAACAGACAGATATACCGTGAAAACAGGCAGGGTGAAACTGATGAGGGTATTGAATGAATGACAGCAATTTCAGCAGTAATAAAGGAGTAAAAATGGTGGTGGATTAGAAAGATGCCACTTGTTTCCAGGAAGAGCAATCAGCATAAGAATTAGCTTAAATTCAGGATAAGTACAATTAGGGAGACAAACTTGCACTTTCCTGAAAGCATAAAAGCCCAAGAAAATTAATGGGCCTTAATGAAACTTTAGGGTAATCCTCACCATTATTCACATCTATGAAATTAAGATTTGGATTTGCTTGGGTATATGTGATCTTGTACTGAAAACGACAAGATGTATTTTCAAGAAGCAGTCACTTTCAAATATTTGAAGAGTTGGTAAATAAAGCTGTGGAGAGGACTGGTGATTATTACTTAAAAGATTAGAGGGAGTAGATCTGTGAAAATGCAGAAAGATAAGCGCCTTTAGAAGAATTAAATATTCCCAATGATACATTACGTTTCTATGCCTCAGACTGATTCTGAGAAATGAATGGCAAATCCAACCTGTGAATCTAGGGGATGCTTACTGTGAAGTGTGAGCTCAGCGTATTTCCCAAGAAATCTTAAGCTTGTGAGATATTAAAAGGCAACCACACCAGTCTAAAACCATATCTGCCTAATGCCAGCCTTGTATGTTTCTGGGAAACAGGCTTAAGGCTTTAATGGGATGATTATTTATTTATTACTTTGTATTCTTCTCAGGGGGGAGGTGGCCTGGTGCAGTAGGCAGATAGCTAGTAATTCTGTAACTTTCCGCCTGTTATATGTTTTGGTGCTTTATTTCATATTAAGATAATATTTCTTCTATATCTATTTCTAAAATCAATGAGCCTAACACATAAAAGGACAGAGATGAACTTTTCAGTGGATAAATCTAACTCTTGGGAACACCAGCAGCATTTAACATTGTATTCCTGCTCACACGAGGGCACAAGATTTTGCTAGGGAGATACACAGAAAATGTATTGAAATTAAGGGACAACATTCTCTTGCCATTTGTAGTGAAATAAATCATTTACAGCACGTGGTGATATACTTAATTTGACTTCATTGTTGATTGCTCTCTCCATTTTGAATTTCTTCTTGTTTTTACATTCTGACTATTTCTCTCTCTCTCTCT
>PVJN01030792.1:10928-25470 GCA_004026805.1 Lasiurus borealis | reverse complement strand
ATTGATGAGATTTTTAGATTAAAAATAGTAATTTAAAAGAGTTTAATTTGCTTAAAGCAGCATGCATGCAACGGTTTTTGAGGGGAGGGATAGAAGGGCATTGGTTGGTGATAAAAGAACAAATTCAACTCTTCTATCATTTGTGCCTCCTTCAGTTTGGAGAAGTTAAGCACTAAGGGAAAAAAAAAAGATTTTAAAATTTCTATTTGAATCACTATATATACCATAGGGGATAAATCTATTAAAAGACTATAAGGAAAAGCAAATATCCGAAGCTCAAATTCCAAGAGAAACAGAATACACACATGCAGGCAGATACATACAGACATATATATTTTCCACCTCCTATTTTTAAACAATGTAAATAAATAAGTACATTTGGAGAATTAAATTAGACATACAGATTTCCTCCCATCCTCCTCAAATTCCACAAAGAAGTTGGTGAGGGGAGCAGCTTCCATTACCTGTTGGGGGTCAATTAAGACCACAGCTGTAGTAAAAAATAAGAGAAGAGGCTATTTTGCATTAGAATGCATTAGGGAAATAGACCTGGGAAGCACAAATGGCTCTAAGCAGGGACACTGAAAAACTACTACTCTCTTTATTTTTCCAATGCCTGTGTGACTCTCAGGTCTGTAAAAACCTATCCCCACTCCCTATCATAGCCAATTAGGAATAAAAAATTTTAACACTGGCTGTGATGGCTGTCTTTTTCAAGCTAATCTTGTAAGGATAGATGCCCATTCCTTTATGGGCAATTTATAGCAAGCACACTTGCTTATTATGTATTGGAGAAAGGGGAAAAAATTGGAGCCAGGTTCTAAAAAGATATTTGGCAACATAGGTGTCTATGAATAAAGCACTTCTGGGCATTTAACATGGAAATGAAAATGACACTATATGATATGTTTAGGCCCAAAGCTAACTGGCAAATTGAGAATCAGAAATTCATGGTCCCATTCCCGGTTTAACTGGTAATTCATTTTATAAACTCTGCCCTCTCCATGTCATTAAAATGCCTCTAATTAAAATTGTCTAACATTTTAGTATCTCTCACTTCTTCATCAACATACTGATGAGAAGATTCTCTGATCTTCCCAAAAATACAGCTGAGTACATTCCAAGGAATAAAAATGGATACAATAGATACAAAGTAACAATAACACAAAGTGTGCTTGTTTGGGTGCGGGCACTTGACTTTGAATACTCCTGCCTGGTTGAGTGGGAAAGATCCCTGGAGGCTCTGTGTACCAGGTATGGTTGTTGAGAGCTATTGAACACTTAGCAGTCTATCCACATAGAATACCCCCTGTATTTAGGGTAAAGTGCAACCTTACAAGATTTACAAGACAGTCCACCATGCACATTGTCATCCTGGGTACTGAAATGCCCACTCACACTAAAGACTGGCTCTTCCATGAAGTCCCCTGGCTACACAATGGGATAGACAAGACATAATGTCCAGGGGAAAAGTAATCATGGTTATTTTGAACACTTAATAAAAGTGAAAACATTAATTTCCCAACCAGAAACTACTTGCTTTCTAATTATAGTCTAAAAAGATATAGGGTTTATTTAAAACCCCAATTTTAACTGACCAAAAGTAAATTTATGCAAGTTTTTTAATATATAATATGTATATATATATGCATATATGTATATGCATGAAATTTGCACTGGAGTGGGGGAGGGGTGGTCCATCAACACAGCACGCCCCTCTTGCAGTCTGGGAGCCCTCAGGGGACGTCCAACTTATGTCTTAGGCTTGCTCCCTGGCAGCAGGACATCCTTAGGGCTGCTGGGGAGGCGAGGCAGGAGAGGCTCCCGCCACCACTGCTGTGCTCATCAGCTGTCAGCCCGGCTTCTGGCTAAGCAGCACCCCCCTGTGGGAGTGCACTGACAATCAGGGGGCAGCTCCTGCATTGAGCATCTGCCCCTGGTGGTCAGTGTGCCTCATAGCAACTGTTCATTCTGCCGATTTGCATATTAGCCTTTTATTATATAGGAGGATTTAAATTGACTATATCTTCTTTTAGTATTTAATTGTTAAGTATGTAGTGAAGAAATTTTATAAGCAAATTAATTACTTTTGGTTATGCTAACCTTCTGCTGTTTACAATGGCTCTGAAGTAACATACCTAATAAAAAATCCCCCAAACCCCAACCTCCCATAAATACTCCCCAGGATGCCTACTTTTAACTGACAATATTCCCCCTTTGAGGATCATGCTTCTGATTCTATCTTCTCCAATTGGGACCTTGGGAACCACAGGTGAGGTTGATGTTCTCACTCTCTACCACTATTTCCCGACCTCTAATGAAAATCCCTGTTGCTTTTATTTCTAGGCCTTTCAGCAATACCACCCCTCCCCCTTCCTTATTGCCATAATCAATCATACCCTTGATTATTAACTATAGACTTTGGCACTTGGCCCATCATCCTGCTGAAAATTTGACACTTCATCATCCACATGGATTCCATATCTAACATCCTGAACATTCATTTCTTTGACCCCTTCCAGTGACCTATACTACCACTCTATCTTCAATGCTCACTCTCTGGTATACTTTAGTTCTTGCTGTAGCCTTTGTACCATTTTCAAAGTAATTTATTTCTACCACCACTCTATTATCACCCTTATTTTCCTATCTACTTTTAAACCTGATCATGACCAAGTATCTTCCATATAAAGAACAAAAGATCAAAAACCTCTCTTGACCTCCATTTCCCTCCTGATTTACCTAACATCCTGTCTTTTCTATTTCCCTTCAGTGTCAAACTTCAAAAGGAATTGCATGTCCTCATATCCACATTCTAATCTGGTTTCTTCTCTTCATTGCTTACTAAATGGCTCCATGTCACTGAATCCAGTGGTTATTTCGCAGTCCTCATCTTACTCAATACTGCTGACCACTTCCCCCTTCTTCTAAGACTCTGTTCCTCTAATTCCATTGCCCTGCATCTCCTCCTCCTCATGGCCCCTGCCTCGTCTCCTCTGACATCTCATTCTCCTTCCCACAGGTATTAAATTCTGTAGTTCCTCAATGCTGTCCAAGATCCTCAACTGTATTTGCTAGAATCCTCTTCCTAGATAAGTTATCCATGCCTTCAGCTTTAAGTACCACCACTGCTATTTATAGTTACATCATTATCTCCCGTCAGACTTCCAACTTTAGTATATATCAATCAATATCCACCTGCCTACTTAACTTCTCCACTTTGATGCCTCAGTATACTTCATTCTTAAGTCATTCAAAGCCAAATTAATTATCTTCCTGTATCAACTCCCACTAACTAAATAAATAATAGGAACTGGTTCTATTTCAAGATTTTGTCAACCCCCTTAAGCTGATTCTTACAACCTCCATATTCATCATTCTGTGTCTATTTCAAACTTCTGCTTATGCTACCTTCTAAGTGTCATTCAAATGCATCTTCTTGTGTCCATAGCCACTACCTTCACCCTAAGCCAACCTACCAGTACCTCTTACCTGGACAATTCCACTGCAATGGCTTCCTAACTGATTTACCTTTACAAACTCAAGTAATATTTTCCCAAAATAAATTTTATCATGCTCCCCTAATCCTTTAAATACATAATGGGTCCCCACTGTACTCAGTAGAGAGACCTAATCTCTGCCCCTCCAGGAGCCAGTTAAATTATATGCCTTCAGATCTCCTTTAGATGTGGTCCCTCTGAGAAACCTTTCCTGCTTCCCTGACATCCTCTGCCCGCTGCAGTGGCCCTTTATGAAGTAGGATTCAGAAAGTTCTAAGTCAAGTTTGGGTGAAGCTGATAAGTAATTAATGAGAGAAATCAGAAGCCTTGCCCTTCCCATAAAATCTGAAATGCTGCTGGCAAAATTCTCCAGCAAAAAAAGTCCCTGTCTCTTTCAAAGGCCATTACCCTTCTTCGCCAGGAATGAAAATTTGTAATTCCCAGCTTCAACAGATTGTTTTTTACCATGCCTGGCAAACATGGTCTTTTTATCCATTCACAATTCAGCTGAGAGCAGTCAGCACAAGCAGAATGAAGAGGTCTCTTGCCTTCAGAAAAATGACAGCAAATATTAAATAGCATTTAGTGTTCACTGTTTCAATAAGCTCATTAGAGGTCTCTAGTCTAACTTCTATAGAATTATAAGGTTATAATAGAAACATTTACCAAAAGTGCTAAGCCATTTTTCAGAATGATTTGGTGTCCCCAATATTGAAGAGAATCGTTTTGGAACACATTTTCACAGATCACCTTAATTCAACTTGAACTAAATTCATTTATGAGAGCTGCTAGGCTGTACATCTCAACTTATCTCTGCCTTGAATTTGCCTACGATGTATATTGCTTGAGCTGCAGGGATCATTGAGCAGAGAACACTTCTGCCCTTCCTTGCCCTTCTCGGCAATCAGAGGGAACTTGCGACTTCTTATGTTTCCCTAACGAGGAGTTCAGAAGTAGCCATTGCATGTGGGCTGGGAAGGGGCAATAGAAAATGGCCCTTTCCATCCTTTGGGGTGTTGTTCTCTCTGTCAAGAGTGTTGAAAGGTGTGGACAATAGAACCGAAGCAAACTCAGAGAAGCTGTTAGTCTCCATGTCTGGAACACACCTGCTGAATCTGACCACCAAACCAGAGTTTGGGAACATGCTGCTCTCACCTCTGCCCTTTGCCTTGAACCTGCTTATGAGGTCAAATTTTTTTATGAGACTCCAATTACAGTCCTTTATGAAACTAAATACCTCTCAGGTCTCTGTGCTAGAGTCTTTCTCATTCTATGCACTATCATTGCTTCCACATTGCTTCCATCGTTTCTATGTGGTGATGATTCCCAAATCATAGTTCTTGGTCAGCTGTCACTCCTGGGCTACAGACACAATTACCTCTTAACCTACTAGACAAAGGCACCTGGATGTCATATAAGCACCTCAAACCTGAGATGTCCACATCTAAACTCAATATCTTGCCCCACCCCACCCCCACATCTGCTTTGTCTAGATTCCCTATGTTTAGGGAAAGCATCAACTCTCTTCCAAGTAACCCAAGCCACTACCCTGATGTACTAGTCAGTTATTTCCATAATAAAAATGAGTAACAAACTATATCAAAGCTCAGTGGCTTACAATCCCAAACATGAATCCTCATGTCTGTAGGTTTAAGACTATCATTTTATTAATATGCATGAGCTTGGCTGGGCAGCTCTGCTTCCTGCTGCAGATCAGTGTGCTTAGCTCAAGTGATAGGCTGGGTCCAGGTCTGCATCACATGTGTCTGGTGGGGGGGGGGAGGGTGCTGAAAAGGCAAATGGCTCTCCTGAGCATTTTCTTCAGATCCCACACTTTTAGAGCCCAAGAGTCAACCAAGACTGCCAGCGACACTTAAGGCCTTTGCTCTGATTTGTGTTACATGGACACATCTTATATCAAGAAGATGGAAGAAAATATTTTCTCCAAAAATAATTTAATCTATTAGATTAGGCACCATTATCAATGATCTCTTTCCCTTTATCAATATGTTATCACTCCTCTACCACCATCATTCCCAGGCAATGTCTAAGCTCTGTTCACTCCACTTTCTAAACATTTCTGGACTCAGCGGTACAAGTCACCATAATCTACAACAGCTTCTGGCTGTCCTTCCTGGCTCTAGGTCTCCACCTCCATGTCTTGATAGAAACACTGTTAAAATTCTAACTCCTAAATGTGCATTACAAGGACTTTGTTAAAAGTAATTTCATTTACCTTTTAAATTCCAATTCTTACCTTCCCGTTCTGTGCTCAAGCCACCAGAGCACCTTTCAGGTCTCTGAATCTGCATTGCTCTATCTCCGCTCTGAATCACTGGGTGTCTCACTCCCTTGATCTGAAACCCACACCCCCATCTGCCTCCCCACCATAGCTTTGTGTGGCAATTCTTCCTTTTCCGTCTATTCATTAGTTAAATATCCTTTCCTCTGGGAAACCATCCCTGCCCTCCAAAGGCACTATTAGGTTTTCCTCCAATGTGCTGCCACAATACAACCATCATCTGCTTATTTCTGAATTCTCTATTTCTCACTAGACATTGCCTTACATTCAGTGTGGGATCCATCTTAAACAATGTATAGCACAGAGTGGGTACTCAGTGTATATATGGCATAAATAGAGATAGATATGATTCTAGTAAAAGTAGTGTGCTCAAATTTGCTATGAGGATAATAAAAATGATCAGAGTTGGTAAAAATCATCTTATATAATAAAAGTATAATAACATGCAAATAGACCAAATGGCAGAACAACCAGTCGCTATTGACATGCACTGACTACCAGGGGCAGACACTAAACAAGATCTTCCCCCTGGTGGTCAGTGCACTCTCACAGGGGGAGCACAGGTTAGCCAGAAGCTGGGCTCATGGATGGCAAGCTCAGGGGAGGTGGTGGGAGTCTGTCCTGCCTCCACTATAGTGCTAAAGATATCCCCAAAGGGCCCCCGAACTGCAAAAAGCTGTAGGCCTGGCTGAGAGCACCCTCCTCCCCCACCTCCCCCCCCCGCCCCCGCCAATGCATGGATGTCATGTACCAGGCCTCTAATCATTAATAAAAAGGCACAGAGATATATGCCCTCTAAATCAGTAGTCACCAAACTTTTAGACATTATGAACCACCAGTGGTCCAGGGACCACCAGTTGGCAACACTGCTTTAAATAGCTCAAAGCTGATATTTAGAAATAATACACTATATGCAGTATTTACTTTCTATAACCCTTTTCTCAGTTTGTTGAATAAACGTCTCATTCCCATATGGGTAAGTAGCAAATATGTGTTAGATAATTCCCAATGCATTAGTAGAAAAGGTTTAAGTGTTATGCTTCCCATTGGTAAGTACATTTGAACAATCAGTTTTTTAAAGATAAAAAAAAAACTTAAAGGATTTGCTCATTAATGATGGGATTTTAAGCACTGATGAAAAATACAAAGATATTTGGAGAAAGCAAGACATTCTTGGGAAATTTTAAATTACACTGGATAAGTAGTCACCAACTCCATCCTATATAATAAAAGCCCAATATGCTAAGTTTCTGGTCTTCCATTCAACCAATCAATGCATAATATGCTAATGACATGCTAAATCCATTCGCTATGACATGCACTGACCACCAAGGGGCAGACAGTTGACTGGTTGACTGGTTTCTATGACATGCACTGACCACCATGGGGCAGACATTCCAACAGCTAGGTTGCTTACTGCTGGGGTCTGGCCAATCAGGACTTAATGAGATAGGCCAGACATCTCCTAGAGTCCTCACACAGTCCCTTCCTGCATCCCTCATCAGCCCCGATTGTGCACCAGTGGGGTCCCTCGGCCTGGCCTATGCCCTCTTGCAATCTGGGACCCCCTTGGGGGATGTCAGAGAGCCAGTTTGGGCTGGATCCCATAGGCAAGGCCAAGGGACACCACTGGTGCATGAATTTGGGCACCAGGCCTCTAGTATATAAATAATAAAATCAATCCCTGAAATTCCTTCTGACTTAGGTTTTATATTGCATTTATATACTCTGCCTCCTTTGAATTTTGCAGTTGAAATGTTGGACGTTTTAGAGATGAGAAAATGAAAAGGCTTAGAAATTTTAAAATATAAAAAGTATAAAATAACAAACAAAGGTACAATCAATCCAAAATTCAGACCAGAATCCAAAGTTTATACTTTTTTAAGGGGAGAGAGGGAGAGGGATAGAGAGAGAGAGAAGAAGAGGGGAGAGGAAGAGAGGAAGTAAAGGAGGGAAGGAGGATAACAGAGAGAGGAATTCATTTAATAATGCTGATCTAAATTAACTATATCTAGGAGATAGGAATCTACAATTTTGTGATTGGTCTTAGTTCCTAGAGCTGAAGTATGAGCATTTGGTTGTGCTAAGAGTAATCCCCGTTTTTAAAATAGAAACATTTGCTTTACTGTGGCTCCTTAAGCACAAGCTAACAACTTTAGGCAGCAGTTTAACAGTGATTAAGAGCATAAACTCTGGATGGAGCCTCAAATCCTGCCTCTAAATCCTACCAATGTGTGACCCTGGGCAAGTATTTAACCTCCCTGTAACTCAGTTTCCTTATCTATAAAATAAGGAGGCTAACACAGTGGTCTCATAGGGGTTATTGTGAGGGTTAAATACATTAATGTCTTCAAAAGTCCCTGGCACATGGTAAGTACTTACAGAAAAATATTCTTAACTTCTGTTCAACTGAACAAATAACTTTTTGAAAGTATTGCAAGTAGGTACTCTGATCCTCAATGCAGCACATAATTCATTTTGTGCTGTGTCTTATGGATCTGAGCTGACCCTTCTACAACTCTAGGACTGCACTGATTATTTCACATTTTATAAGGTGAAGAAGCATGCTTTAAAACAAAACAAAACACACACAAAAGAACCCCACACCCAATGGGTTTTCATTGATGTTTAAAGGGTATTGGACTTTGAGGTCAAATCAGAATGTGAGCATTAAATTGGGGGTTAGATATCATTTTAGAAATATACTGATTCGCATATGGGTAGTTAAAAAAAATTGTGGTTATAATTTAAGAATAAAGGGACTTTTCCAACCAATGCCATTTGGTGAATATTTTAAGGCCCCAAACAAGGTGGAAATTCTTCCATTGAAGAGACTAGGAAGTTCTCAAATGCCAAAGACCAGTTTCTAGTGAAAAGCATTAATTCTAAAACCCAAGAGTTAACTTCAGGCTTTGTTTTTTTGAGGAACAGAAGGTTCTTAATAAAGTTGCCTAGACAACAGTAGCTCAGTCCCAGGGCAACCTTCCCTTTGATTTCTCACCATCCTACACCAGCTCATACCAACCCCATAAACAACTTCAAAGCCATTCAGGGCCCCTAGGAATGGCTGCTGGCTGCTGTTAGTAGACCCATGTGGCTGCAAACAGAAGGATCAACATATCTAATTCAGTCGACCCAGGGTGTGGGCAGGATGTAGGTCACAGTGGAGCAGCTGGTGCTTATGGGAGTCTCATATGAGGGTCAGCTACAGAGTCAATCCTCCCACAGAAGAAAATGAAGGATGGACAAAGGAGATTCAAAAGAGCACAAGGTCATCTCTAATGTTTACTTTCTTCTCTAAACCTTTCTGAGTTTTTCATCTGTTTTTCCATTATAAGCACTTTCTTTTTCTAAATATTTCTAATTATAAACATGAATATATTTTATAATCAATCAGGAATCAAATATTTTGTACTTTTGTGTACAAAACATAAGATATTGAAACTAAAAGGTTTTGACGCTATATGTCTCCTTCATGGTATTTTTATCACAATTTTGTTCAATTGTTGAATTATTTAGATAATGTCTCTCTCCTTATAGCCAGCAAGGTCCATGAAGATGGCAACTACCTTTATCTCTTACACCAATATCACCTCTATGGCTGTCTTGCTGTCTTGCACAGAGTTGGTACTCAAAGGCAATTATTGAATTAATTTTTAAACTTTATAGGCAGTTTAAAACTATAGCTGCTTATAATAAATGTTTCAAGTTATTTGAAGAAAGTCATTCTCTTAATTATATAGGGAATCATTTTGACAAGTTCTTTTGGTAAAATAAATAAAAAGGCCATTATGAGAAAAAGGTAAACTGAAATAATATAAAAGATAATGTTTTAGAGTTAGATTGGAAGTATTCTGTTTAAAAAGGGACAGTGGGTATATCTTTCAGTGGATCTAAGTCTACAAAGACAGATTATATTGAAATAAAGACATATAAACACAGATAGATATGACAAATGACAATTCGTTATATTGTATGTATGTATGTGTGTGTGTGTATGTATGTGTGTATATGTGTGTGTGTGTATATATATATGTACATATATATATAGTGTGTATATATATATATATATATATATTCCCCAAAATTAGCAGCTTAATTAAATAAATACTTATTATCTTATAGTTTCTGTAAGTCAAATATCTGGGGGCAGCTTAGATGGGTGGTTCTAGTTCAAGTTATTCAAAAGATTGCAGTCAAGCAGTGGCTGGGGCTACCATCATCTCAAGGTTGCTCGATTGGGGCTGAAGTATCTCCTTTCAA
Organism: Lasiurus borealis; assembly: GCA_004026805.1. Lineage (NCBI taxonomy): Eukaryota > Metazoa > Chordata > Mammalia > Chiroptera > Vespertilionidae > Lasiurus > Lasiurus borealis. The sequence goes on along the minus strand of PVJN01030792.1, from coordinate 15,405 downwards.
ATATATATAGTCATGAAACCACAACCACAATCAAAATATAGTGTATTTCCATCTTTCTCACAAATTCCCTCATGTCCTGTTGAAATCAATTCCTTCCCCCACTCCCAACCACTGATATGTTCTCTACTCAATCCCTATAGTTTTGCTTTTTCCAGAAGGTCATAAAAATGAAATCATACAGTATCATGCAGTCTTTGCCTCAGGCCTCTTTCCTTTCCTTTTTATTGCTGAGTACTGTCTCATTGTAGGAATGTACCACACAATTTTTTCCCATATGCAAGGTTATGGACACTTGGAATGTTTTCAGTTTGTAGCAATTATGACAAAAGCTGCTATAGACATACATAGAATATTATTTAGCCTTATAGAAGAAGGAAATTTTGCTGTTTTCCATAACATTGGTAGACCTAAAAGACATTATTCTTAGGAAAATATATCAGTCACATAAGACAAGTACTGCATGGTCTCACATATGAAAACTAAAATAATGAAACTTATTAGAAACAAAGCAGAAGAGTATTTGCTATGGGCTGAATGGAGGAGAAAAGGAGGAGGCAATGGTCAAAGAATACAAAGATTCTATTAATCAAGATAAATTTGGGAGATCTCCACAACATAGGGCCTATCCTATCTAATAAAAGAGTAATATGCAAATTGACCATACCTCTGCTAACCCAGAAGCCAGGCCCAGCAGCCAGGCCCACCCACCAGCCAATCAGAGTGAGTATAGAAATTAACCCAACCCGGCCACAGAGAGAGCAGGAGACAGGCTTGGGTTGCCCCTGGCTATGGAAGAAGTCAAGATTTCCCCACACCCTGGCTGGCCCAGGCCTTCACTTAAGGCAACAAAGTTTCAATGGCTATTGCCACAAAGCCAACAGAAGGCTTGGCTCTGCTCCAGGCTACAAAGTTTCAATTGTAGAAGATAAATAAATCCCAGATACCAGGGCCTCCACTTGGGTTGCCGTGGGAGGGGGGAGGCAGCCGGCAAACCACACAGGCCCCTTGCCCAGGCCACTCCTTGCCCCAAGGGAACACCCACCCTGATCCAGGACACCCTTGAGGGCAAACCAGCTGGCCCCCACCTGTGCAGCATGCCTCTATTCTATCTAATAAAAGTGTAATATGCAGATTGATCATTGCTCCAACACACAAGATAACTGCCCCCATGTGGACACAAGATGACCACCACAAGATGGCAAGCAGGGGAGGACAGTTGGGAGGGACCAGGCCTGCAAGGGAGGGCAGTTGTGTGATTAGGCCAGCAGGGGAGGGTAGTTGGAAGACCAGGCCTGCAAAGAAGGACAGTTGGGGGTGATCAAGCCTGCAAGGGAGGACAGTTAGGGGTGACCAGGCCCGTAGGGGAGGGCAGTTAGGGGTGACCAAGCCCACAGTGTAGGGCAGTTAGGGGCAAACCGGCTGGTAGGGGAGCAGTTAGGCATCAATCAGGCTGGCAGGGGAGTGGTTAGGGGGTGATCAGGCTGGTAGGCAGAGCGGTTAGGAGCAATCAGGAAGGCAGGCAGATGAGCAGTTGGGAGCCAGCAGTCCTGGATTTTGAGAGCGATGTCTGACTGCCCATGTAGACCCAATGCTACCTGAATCAGGCCTAAACAAGCAGTGGGACATCCCTCAAGGAGCTCCATTTTGGAGAGAGAGCAGGCTGGGCTGAAGGACACCCCTCCACACACACCCCCGTGCACAAATTTCATGCACCAGGCCTCTAGTGATTAGTATTGTATGTATAAAAATATTGTGCCCTAACTGGTTTGGCTCAGTGGATAGAGTATTGGCCTGCGGATTGAAAGATCCTGGATTCGATTCCAGCCAAGGGCACATGCCTGGGTTGTGGGCTCAGGCCCCAGTGTGAGGCATGGAGGAGGCAGCCAATCAATGATTTTCTCTCATTGTTCATGTTTCTATCTCTCTCTTTCCCTTCTTTTCTAAAATCAATAAAAATATGTTAAAAAATAAAAATAAATAAAATTGTTGCTAAGAGGTCACATCTTATGTTAAGGACTGTTACCAGAAAGAAAAATAAAATAAAAACAAAGGAAGTGAGAGAAAATTTTTGGAGATGATGGATAAGTTTCTTTTTAAAGTTTATTGATTGTGGCAATGGCTTCACATGTGTATATTTATCTCCAAACACACAAAGTTGTATACATGAAATATTTACAGCTTTTATATGTCAATTATACCTCAATAACATGTTTTTTTAAGTGAGAGTAAAACAATGATAAAAAGGTATTATAATAAAACATTAAATCTAATCCATACAATGGTCACCATAATCTTAAGAGAAATTGTTTTATATGACAAAGATTTTTAAATGAAACTCTGTAACATGAAAATCATTTTGGAAAAAACATAAAGAGAAGTTTCCTTTAAATGTCCTAAGGATTGTAATTGAAACTCAATATATTTGGCCTCTTGAGCTAAGGTAAGTAATCTGTGGTTTTGCTTCCCTGAAAAGTTTATATAAAGTTACAAAAAGAATTTGACAGCCAGTGTGAAATTGAATTGCTATAGCCTAGAGAAAAGAATATCCCTACATGATATTATTCCACAATGTCATTTAATTTTTGATATTTCACAACAGCATAATGTCCAATTATCTCAAACAAAATTACAAACTAATTCTTTGAATGTTTAGCAGCAATTAAAAAAAAAAGGACATGAAAGGATTTAATCCCTTTCAGGAGGAATTGAGGCACTGGGAAGGCACTTGAGCATTCTATACTGGCCCCTCTTACCCTTTTTGCCAAGGGGACCCTCTTCTCACAATCCAATGACCCTCGGCTGTAGCCTGAGCTCTCTATTCATGCTGAGGTTGAAGCCTTGAGGTAGCTGGTATTATGGATCTGTCTCTCACCAAATAGTGTGAGTTGGGCCCTCACTGGAGAAGGAACCCGAATTCCCTGAGATGAGTGATCAGTGCTGGGGCCAGCAGGCGAGGGGATCCCCAAGGCAGGTGCTGTGGCCACGGGGGCATAGGCTACCATGGAGAGAGAAATGAACCTCACATCACCCTACCTGGTGCAAGAGGATGACTGGTTAGCCAGAGACAGATAAGATTCCTCAGGGAAGGAACAACCTAAGACAGGCGCAGTCGCAGAGGGACCATCAGTAGGTCAATAGAAGTGGGGCACAGACCCTCATTCCCCCCCGCAACCTTGCAGGGGTCTGAACCCTCACCCCATCTGAGGGAGGTCTCCTGCCCCCATGGCTACTTTGCTTCCCGTGCGCAGCACAGATCGGAGGTAACAGACAGAAACTTGCCCTATATCTAAATCCAGCCTAGCACTAGGAATGCTCAGTGCCTACTCAAGAATGCAAATAAACCTTTCCACTAATATTTACAAGGGTAATCTAAGATTGTTGATAGAGTATTAAATTTGACAGTAAAAGAGTAATCAAGCTTTCAGATTTATTTAAATTGGCAAATTGAAATAAGTGAACACCCAAGAAAATTTAAGTGTACTGGACAAAAAGCTATTTCTAAAGTATTAATTAAAATTTCTATTGGTAGCTCATCTCATGGTAAAATTGCTTAACATGCAATGAACATAAAACAGGCATATTTGTGTGCAAAAAATTAAAATTTAAAGTTATCAAGATTGCATTAAAAAAATTTACAAAATTCTCCATTAATCAAAAAGAAAAGGGGGATAGTAGAATAATATCATGTAAGGTAAACTATTCAGTAAGTAAATTACATCTAGAAAGTTTTTACTTTAGAAAATTAATTTTCATTTGTAATACTAACAGCAAGACACCCATGAAAAACACACATGGTGTCAAAATAAGCCAAAGGAAAATCATTTGGGCAAAAATAAAAAGGACCCCAAGTCAATTTTATAGGAAAGATTCCTTTATTAACTTTTGGTTGAGAATATGTTTATATACTTTCAGAAAACAACTCCAAGACCAAGTGGACTCCTGCACCAGAGAGGAACTGACAGGTCTGCACCAACCATGAAGACAAGAGGAGAAACAGTCCAGAGATGGAAGATGCTGATGACGCTTTGCCATGCTAGCAGTCAGCAGCTGTGCATCGCTATAGGATGCCTAGGACCAAACCAGAGAGGGTCGGACTTGCATTGCCACCCTTTGTCCACCATCCAGATACCATTGCTGACGTGTACACATAAGGAACTGTTTGACATTGAAAATGGCACTCAAACTTTTTTTTTCTCTTATAAGTTTATTTCTAGCCTACAAAGGCAAGATATTTTTAAAGACAAGAATCATGGGGGCGGGGAGAAGATACAGAGGCAAAGAAGCAATAAATAGATTGTCATGCTGTAGTGGGAAGGCAGGGAAGGTTGGGGGGCGCGGCGTGTAAAAGATCAACCAAAGGACTTGTATGCATGTATGTAAGCATAGCCAATGGATACAGGGCATTGTGGGTTGGGGGGGACAGGTGAGGGCATGTACTGGGGGGTGGGGAAGGCTGGGGGGAGGGCAATAGGGAAAA
>PVJN01030792.1:0-10828 GCA_004026805.1 Lasiurus borealis | reverse complement strand
GAACACCAATTAGTTACTTTTGGGCCCAGCAGTGAAAACTACCTACTGATGACAATAAGGTAACAGTGAAATTAACATAAACAAATTAATAATTAGGAAAATGGAAAGTGAGAAAATGGAAAAATGGGTCATGGTAAGTTTGCTAAGTTCTCCTGCCATCTTGGGGGAGATGGCTCTATGCTACAATTAGTCCATAATGTATATCTTATAATTTCTGAAGGACTAGTTCTCCCCCTTTATTTGTCATGGGTTAACATGTGGTCCTATTGTATATGATGAGACTAGTATGAAGATCCCTACGCCCACTGAAGTGCTAGAGCTTGCCTGTGCTGGCTCAGGAGAACTGGTTGTTAAATTTTAATTATTTGACATTACATTGGTAGCTTAAAATCAGCCATGGTGGAAGTATTTACAGAAGAAATCAAGGAGGGTATTTTATTGTTAGCTTGTTTCTTCTTGAGAGCTAGTTTATCTGTGTACCACTATAACAATTTATCAGGTAAGTATAAAAATGTATGAAATGATCTATACCCTACTGAGATGAGACCACCAAACGCTGAATGTTGCAGCAATATAAACTTTCTATAAAAGTTTCTAAACTCTTTCTCATAATTTTTGTACTTACCTGGTCATAGACAGGTAACAAAAACCTTGCAGCCTGATACTGATCCATAGGCCACACATTGGGTATATAAATTATATCCCCTACCTTTAAGTCAATTCAAGCTAGTTTAATATCTTTTTGTTAGTTCCTATCAAACAATAAAACTTTAATATGTGCTCAAGGTAAATTCACCTAACTAGTTTTACTTTAAAAATATTTTCTAAAATAAATTAAATGAGCCCTAGTCAGTTTGGCTCAGTGGATAGAGCATCAGTCTGCTGACTGAAGGGTCCCGGATTTGATTCTGGTCAAGGGCATATGTCCCATTTTCAGGTTTGATCCCCAGTGTGGGACAGAAGGAGGCAGCAGATCAATGATTCTCTCTCATCATTGATGTGTCTATCTCTTTCTATGCCTTCCTCTCTGAAATCAATAAAATATATATATATATATTAAAAAATAATAATAAGTAGAATAAAATAAATTAAATTAAATAAAACACTGAAATGCATAGGAAAGTCCCTACCACACAATAAGTGTTCAATAAATACCAGGAGTAAATATCTTTGGTAGATTATGAGCTTTTTGATTCATGGACCATTGTTTTTGTTTGGTTTTGTTTTATAGGTATGCTCCTTAATATTTAGCATAATGCTTGGCCCTTCCTATGTGTCTAATACCTGTTTATTGACTAAATTAATGATGAACAAATAAATGATTACAATGTTTATCTTCCTAAACTTAACTGACACACAGTTTGACATTGAAACCAATGCACAGGAATATCAGAGCACAGGGATTTTGCAAACCTCAACTTGCACAAATCCATTCTGAGCATTTCTTCTCATCCAAGGAAGTTGCCCATTTTATGAATTTAGTCTCAGAATTTGACAAAAAAAAAAAAGAACAATGGAAAGATTTGCATTGAACTCACATCTAAATTGATATGGAAAATTATGTGGCTTTTTGGGTTTTATTTATTTTTTTAATATATTTTATTGACCTTTCTCCAGAGAGGAAAGGAGAGGGATAAAGAGCTAGAAACATCAATGAGAGAGAAATATCGATCAGCTGACTCCTGCATGCCTCGCAGTTGGGATGTGCCCGCAAACAAGGCACATGCCCCTGATTGGAATCACACCTGAGACCTTCCACTCCACAGGCCGACTGTCTATCCACTGAGCCAAAGTGGCCCTGGCCCTTCGGTTTTTCTTAAAGGATAATAAGGTGTACTCAGTGGAAAGTGACCTAGCCCCAGTCATCTCATCTGCCAAGTGAGAAAATTGGACATTTTTCTTTTATTTCATTTTAAATTCTATCATTTTTGCGTCATTAATGAACTGCTTGTGCAGAAGGACTATCTTACCCAAGAATAAAAGTTAGTTATGCTCTTTACAATGAAGTAGAAAACATTATTGTTATTATTTTTTATTAGAGGATATAGACTTACTGGTCTCTAAGTGTCATCAGAAAAGACTTCATGGAAGTTGGTGATTTGACAAGCTTGATTCAAAGTTTGTGGGTACCTAAACATCTGGCGTTGCTCCCTCTTTTACCTTCTATGCCTGCCATCTATCATCATCAGGAAACAAGGTGCCAAGGACCATGAGATTCAAGAAGTAGGACATATTTCTAAAAAATGTATAAGGCCAGACATTTCAATGGCAACTGATGAACCGTGTAATAACATCTGTATTTCCCTGTAAAGGTTTTGTCACATCTAACTGATGCTCAGAATCCTAATAGAATGTAGTAGGAGGAGTGTCATTCATCAGATTCAGGAGAGCCAAGAGCCTGGCTTACAATTTATGTGTTAAAGCCATGGTCCTTAATCTCTCTATGAAAAGCTACCTGCCTTTTGCACAGAATTTAGGCAGGAATTTTTGCCTAAATTTAAGAATCTCTATAACCTCTGTAGCTAAATAATTAATCCACATTAAGAACCTCATATGCGGTTGAGTTGGGAAACGCTCAGATGATTTCTAGGTAAGTATCCCTTGTTTGGGTGAGGAGTTTGAACTAAGCCAGAGTGCATACTGGCATGCGCAAATAGATGGGGTGGATGGAGGTAGTAGATGCATGGCTGCCTGCAGAACTGGGAGAGCCAGCCTTGGAGATACTGTGGATTTTGAAAGATCACCTATCTGAGAGAGAGGTAAGGAGATGGGAATGTAGTTTTGCTTTTGCTTCCAAATGCCTAAGTGATCTCATACATTTTCTTTGTGACTTAGTTGTCTCATCTGAACAAGGATAGAAATGAATCAGAGGATTCTTTTAATTCTAAAATTCTATCATTTGGGACAAGATATGTACAGAGTATCGGAAAGACTGGCATTATGGAGAGAAATTGTATGGCAAGTAGACGAACCATTGCATAAGTTTGCCTGAGAGCTAAAATTTATATCCACCACAGTGTTCCTGTGTTATAATGAGTCCCCATGCCTTCTTCCTTTTTTCCTTAGAAGAACATCACTTCCATCTCTTTCAGCAATAATTGCAATCTCAATTTGAGGAGAATAAAACTAGTAATAACTGCATAGTGTACATCTAGAATTCAGACTGCCTTGGGTGAGACAGAAGGAAAAAAACAATATAAACTTTCCAATTTAAGCAATATATATATATATATATATATATATATATATATATATATATATATATATTATAATTGATTTCAGAGAGGAAGGGAGAGAGAGGGAGATAGAAACATTAGTGATGACATTGATATGCTGCCTCCTACACACCCCTACTAGGATGGAGCTCACAACTCAGGCATGTGCCTTTGACCAGAGTTGAACCTGGGACCCTTCAGTCTGCAGGCCGACGCTCTAGCCACTGAGCCAAACCAGGTAGGTCTAAGCAGTCTATATTAAGTCCAGAGCCAGGACACTGGCCAGCCTGAGTGGAGCCAGAGTGGTTTGTTTCAATGCAGTGTGCATCAGAATGACCACTAATTTGTGCTTTGCCAACCTGGCTTTTTTATTCAAATGTCCAGATTTCTAACTAAATTTGCTTTTCTGACTTTCAGCTCCTTCCTCAACCTCCAAACCCAAACTTTTATCTATGTTTCAGAGGTATGATTAAAAAGATAATTGGGATGTATCAACCAATCAGAAAAAAATATTTTATACCAGGTCCTTCAGCAGAAAAACTTGATTTTTAACTTTTCCATAGCTATGTAAGGAATAAGACAAAGTTATGTCTCTTGGTTTCTCCAAATAATGATACATAATTGACTTAAAATTATATCCAGCTTTCAGATCTGTATAGACCTCACTGCGTAAAAAAGTAACTCAGGCTTAAATTGGCATTGTTGGTGTGTGTGTGTGTGTGTGTGTGTGTGTGTGTGTGTGTGTGTGTGTGTTTCTGAGAAACTCAAAGGCCCTCTTCTCTCATATATTAGCCTTGGAACTTTAGTAAATTCAGTGGTTCAGGAAATTTAAAACAAACTTGCCTCAAGTTCATAAAAGATATGTCTATCAATTACATTTGTCTACCAGGCACCCAGTCTCATGGTTTGTTATGGTACCTGGGACTGGCTTCTCCCTACTTCATTACTAAGTACCATGTTACCCTTTGCAAGGGAATTTTCTGTTACATAGATCTATCCTTTAAACCAGAATATGGGGGAAACATGTTACCACTCATCTACTACTACCAAACACGGCCACACACACTACCTCTTTTAATTTTCACAGTTTCTCTAAAAAGTAATGTCATATAGGAAACCAAGTCCCAGTAAAACTAAATTACTTGTCCAAATTTTCTTATTTATTAGATAAAAGACTGAGGGTCTGGACCCATATAGTATTCTAACTCCAAGGACAGTACACACTGCTTCCTCCTGGATATAAATGTCACCTGGTACTACTAGGTCTTTCATTTGCCAAGAGAAGAGACTCGACAAATCTTAAAATATAGAACTTTAATTGAGAAATTAGAATTTAGGGTTCAAAAAAATTGTTTGGTACTTGTTGCTCTATCCATATTTCTCCCAGAATCCATGACTTCCCTCATTGTAAGTCTTCTTCTCCATGTATGTCTCCTGCTAACTAGGAAGTGTTCTAGAAGCTTCCCATTGAGATTCTATAGACACCTGACCTAACTAGCTGGCAAATAACTGAAACTATAATTCTCATCATTGTTATAATGACTTTTGCACCAGGATACCTATTGACTTACTGATTAGCCTCTAGGTGGGCCAGTCTTGGGGGAATATCTACTCTTGTCCAATCAGTGGCAGCTCAGAGCAAAGTTTCCTTGCTTGAGCAAGGATGCTATGGGTGGAATTATTTCTGCCCAGAACAAATACTGGACCCAGAGAGTGCTGACTGCCATGCCTGAGTACACTAGAGCTCTAATAGAGGTACAAGACATCAGCAGGAGGAAGACAGGACATCTGATACCACTGCGTCCCCTGACGTGACAGCTGTACATAGCTCAGTCTCTGCAAATGCTTCCAGGCAGCCAGTTAATGTAAGCAGGTAAATGGATGACCTCACACTTTGCCTTTGCTACGTCCTGCTCTTTCCTCACACTGAAGCTCTTTAAATCATCCATGTACTTAAAGCATGGCCATGCAATTAAGGCACTATATCCATAATGTGAAGACGTTTTTTTCACATGAGACAATTAAGCATAATATATAAGAATTCTAAAAATACTTCTTTTGATTATTATGTGGCCATAGGGTTCATTGTTGTTTTAAACTAATATACTTGCACAGTCTTTTCCTAAAAGCTCTCTCTGATTCATTCTACTCTGAAAAGTAAACCATCTTTTAAAATCTGATGAGCATCACAAATCCAATTGGATCTTTATGTTGATAAATTATAATATTTTAAGAAATTAGATCAAAGCATGTAATTCTGTTAGATCGATAAACAGTTTATCTTTTCAAATGCTTTCAATGAACTCATTTCTCTCGGAAATGATATAATTCTGACTCTTTTTAAAATCTCCCCTTTCAAAAAGTGGCATTCTAACATATGGCATTCCAACATATCACATGTGTGTTATAGTCTAACATATTACATGGTGTGTGGGCAAGTAGGTGAACATGCCATGTGGCCAAGTAAACCTATGCCTTTCTCCCTACCATGTACCAGAAGTGCCTAGAATTGCTTTTCTTCTATGTTTTTTTTTTTGTTTTGCTTCTTTTCTGTCTCTGTTGACCCTTGTATTTGGGATTGCCATGACTTCCTCCACACTCCAGCCATCCCATATAAACACAAACATACACTCTGTGCCACACTTCCCTCCACACACACCCTTCTCCCATACAGAGAGGGCACTGACACCATGGCTGTAATGAGGACTCAGGAGGTCTTGGTGCCTCCAGGAGGAGGAGACTGGTTGTGATGCAGTAGACTGCAAAATTGTGATATTGATCGTTTAGTTCTACAGCCCTGCCCCGGAGATTTAAAGGGGGAGAACTCCTGGTAAGAAGGACTCCCTTTTAACAATCCCTATTTCAAATAAGGATTTCTAAAATCTTTTTAAAAATGGAGATTTATATTAGGATGATTTCCTGGAACCAGATCCTGGAATATAGATTCATGTAAAGTAAAAGAGTGGTCTGTGGCCTAATGCAAGTCCTTCAAAGAGAACCAAAGTAGGAGTTGTTAGAAAAAAAAAGGGAGGGATGCAAAATGGTAAAAGACACCCAAGGGGTTTGGGCACAGCAGCAGTAGTGTCCACGATAGGCTTCTTGCCTGTCAAGTCACTAGATGTGCCCAGTCCTCCTTTTGCCTTATTTCTCAAAGCTATTCCTGCTGCCCTCTCCCTCCTCAGAAGTGTTTTGCTTTGGCTTCTGTGACATGATCATCTTTTGATCATTTTAGCAGCTCCTGCCTCACCATTTTGCAAGGTCATCTAACGCTACTCTGACAATTAAGTTTTTGGAGTTCCTCAAGCCTTTGTTCTAGGATACCATCTTCTCTATACTTGTTCTGTCTTGACTCTCGTTTATTTTTAATGTTGATAACTCCAAACCAGGCCTTCATCCCCTTCTAACCTGATTTCCAGATAGGTGTTGAATATAATTGCCCTCTTTTCTTCTGATAGAAATATATATAAATAGTTTTATGTGACCATCTGTATCTATAGCAAGCTAAACCTGAGCTCATGTTGATGACTCCAACTCCTGCCTGTTACCACATGGAGCATCACAGTGCCCTCTCCTGTTTATCTGTAAAACCCCACTGTAACAATGAAAAATCTGGCTCCCACCACCTATCCAAGATACTCACATAGAAGTACCAGAATTGTTAACTCACACCCCCACAGGATACAATTTTATCAACGAGAGCACATCATACAGCTTCTTTTGCCTTTAGTTTTACTGACTCTAGTCACTTCCGAAGTTACTTGGGTCAGCGCCTTTTCCTCTCACCCTCCATGATTAAGTTTTCGTCATTATTCCCACATCTGCCAAACACCATCCCTCATACAGAGTGAGTGACCAACAGGTAGTTCTTGCATGGCCACAAAAAAAATAAAGTATTTAATTTGAAAACTTTCATCTGCTTAAGAGAGAGAAAGGAGAAAAAATAAGACAAGGCAGAGTTTGATACAAGCTCAACCACTAATTATAATTTGTGCCAAATTAACATCTCTACAACTCAGTTTCTTCACCTATAAACTAGGGATGTTGATAACCTACGAGATTGTTGTGAAGAAAATTTGAAAGAATGTGCATCGATTGCCAGGAAGAACATCAAGAATACAGTGAGTATATTCTAAACATTAGTTCCTTTTCTATTTTTGGAGACTTCTAGAGTAATCAAAGTTTATTTCAAGGGTTCCAAGAAGTACCTAATCACCACAATTACTTTTCCCTGTCCAGCTAATGAGCCCTGAAATTCTTTCTAGAGGCTCTGAGCTTTGTATTAATGGTGACAATTTAGGCTTAAATGCACACATTTGGGGAGGAAGAGAGTAATACTTTTCCAAGGAAGCAATTAACAGCAATAATATTAAGTGCTAAGAAATTTTAGCAATTACTGTGCTTCAGGCACTGTGCTGAGCCCTTTGAATGCAAGCCTCACAATGATCCTCCTTCAAAAACACCATTTTTAACCACATTCACACATGAAGAGATTCACCCATATTTCAATCACTGCCTTAATACTTAACCAAACAGAGAGGCTAGACTGCTACATGGTGGCAGGTCCCCAGGCTTAAAAACTGAGGATATGAAGCATAAATATGGAGATTTCCAGTAACTACTTTTGCTATAGTTATTTCTCACCCATTTGGAATATGTCAGGCATCTGTGCCTTCTAGAATTCAGCTCATCTTAAGTCTGCCACTCGGTGACCTCAGGCAAGTTATTCATCAATGTATGACTTTAGTTTTGGGGTTTCTTTAACACCGAAAAGTCCAATGTGCTGAGCAGGCTTTGGGCATGTCTTCCTGAGATAGGCCTGACTGTAGGTTACTTATTTCCAAATGCATAGCCACACTTCCTCACTCATGCCTTCTGCCCTAAATTATTCGCAAAAACATAATTTGCTATCCCTATTCTTACAGTGGTCTCAAATCATACATTCCCTACTGATTTCTCTTGCTGCATGTTCCTTTCATAATTAAAATAGAATTTCATTTCATGTAGTGAACTCTAGTTTGGAATGCCAATATAACAAACCCAAAAGCAAAGTTTGAACTCTCTTGAGTTCAGGCACTGTGCTGAGGGCTTTAAAGGCATTATATCATCTTACTCCTTCTACCAGCCCTGTGATATAGTTACAGATCTTGTCATCCATTTTTTTTTCAGGTGAAAAAATAAATAAATAACCCACATATATATACACCCACACATACAAACGAGCTCCAGAGACCTTGGGCAAATTGCCCAGTACAGAGCAGCAGTGCAGAATTCTGAATACCTGACTACAAAGCCCAAGCTTTTGACTTTTAAACTTCGTCCCTTGAGACAGGTGATAATTTACATCAAAGTGTTAATAAGAGGAGCATTAAACCAAGGTTATAGAGCTGATGTATGACAATGCAAAACTGTGCTCTAACTGTACAGTGTGTATTGGACACTGAAATGTTACTTTCAGAGTGGAAGTTGCCAAAGGAGGACGATATTTCTAACTCTAAGAGACTTGTCAAAGGTGCTCTGACTCCTACCCAGGTAACTTCCTATTGGCAAGATGCCAGTCAGAATTATTTAGAGATATTTACTTTAATCCAAAGCAAAAAAAAAAAAAAAAAGTTGTAATTCAGGAGACCGAAATCACCAGGTGATTTTAAAAATGTCCCATGAGCTTCTGATACATTACCAAGTATACAAGCATCATACAAATTTGTCTAATACAGGGGTAAGTCCCTTGTATAATAGTAAAATGTCAGGTCAGTACAGATGAAGAGGACTTCTGATTCATTCTCTCTCTCTTTCCCTCCCTCCCTCCCTCCCTCCCTCCATCCCTGCAAACATGGAAAACTTTCAAAGCTCATTTGTGCCTTGGGTGACAAGAACACTCTCGCTTCTAACAAGATCCTAACCCTTCATTGTCTCTGGGGCAACGGAGACTAGAGGGCACCCAGCGCCTGGCCCTCAGCTCCTAGTATCAACATCATGTCTGCAGGATGCGATACTTACAAACTGTTTTTTCTCTGTAAATCTCACCAGGCTTGCTTTAGTAATATCTTCACCCCACTCCTTAAGTTGCCCTCCCCTGCGGCGCACCACACTTCTTCCTTTCACTCCTGATGGAAAGTCCTTCCAACAGTCACTTTCCTCCTCAGTCAAAATACTCCCTCCCTAGAGGTATTTACATCCTACATTTTCCTTTCCTTTCACCATCCATTTCTTCAGTAAATTAATTCAAAAAATATATTTTGAGTATCTGTTTCCATGCCATTTTAGAAGCTAGGGAGAAAAAAAATATCCTACAGCGTTATGTTGCTTTTTTTCTCTGTCTCTCTCTGTCTCTGTCTCTGTGTCTCACACACACACACACACACACACACACACACACACACACACACACACAACCTTGGCAATGGCTTTCTAATAGCAAGTCCCATGTACAGAGAGTCCCATTTTCTGAACCTTGCCTTCTCCCTTCCCCCCTATATATAAACTAATACTGTACATGATGAGGGTCTTATCTCTCACATGAGGATAAGACAATCAGATGGATGACTCCCAGCTATGGCATCAGTTACTGATTATGAAGTATTAAGTCTCTCCTCCCAGTTAACCTACATTTAATAATTGATTTCTTCTATCTAAATCTCCTTCTCTATGAGAAAATGTGGGCTACCTTTGGCATCCAAGGATGATTTTCTACTCTCCTCAAGCCACTATAACACACAGCCACCTCCTTCAAACCCCAATCCATGGAAAATTACTATCTGTAAGGATCTTGTTTTTCTCAACCTAGAAATCACAAAGTTTATTGCTCTACTCTGACTCATCGTACATACTTTCACCTAGTTTAAAGTTCTGCATATATTTGGAGCTATTTTAATGTGCCTTTTCTGCATTTTTTTTTCTTTACAGTTTTCCCCTCATCCTTCTGGTTAGATAACTAATCCATGTACCCAAGTGCGGATACATAAAATAGAAATTGCAAAAGTGTTTTTGTTATCCCTGACTCTGCAAGAGGATATAAAAGCAGGTCATTGACAGAAATAATTCTGGCATACACCTAATCAGGAGAAACATGTTATTAAAGAAACAACCCCCCATCAACTTTTTAGAGACGACAGACCCTACGTCATTCTCAGTATGATTTTCAGATCTTTTCCTGAAAACAGACCCCCAGAAGAAATCGAGTTAAAAGTGCAGGTCATCTGAGAAAGAATGGAGTAGGCATGCCACTACCAAAAGAATATGATGCGGCAAGGAGCTATCGTGCCACAAGGCACGTTTTGTCCTATTCTGTTTGCACTCTGCAGATGAAAAGCCAAAGTTGGCTCCAAGGCCCTGTATGATCTGCCCACTCCTCCAGTTATCTCTTCCCCATCCCTACCATGCTCCTTCTCACCCACCCCACCTCCCTGCTCCTCCCGCAGAGCCAGCATGCACTTCACAGATGTTATCGCTGCTGCCTGAGGCATTGTTTACCAATGGCAACCATATCCCATCCCAACACTCTCTATGCCCCATCCTTGCTTTATTATTTTCTATAGCATGGGTCTCTCTCTAACTTACTGTGTATTTTACTTACTACTTGTTTATATATTTTGAATCTCAATCCACAGAATGTA
>PVJN01030791.1:0-25370 GCA_004026805.1 Lasiurus borealis | reverse complement strand
TCCCATATGTTTCGTTTTTAAAAAATGAGGCATAGCCTGCATGCAGTGAGTTATGTAAAGTGCCCTAATTTTACATGAACAACTTGATGAGTTTTTCCATATGACAGCATGGGAGTCCCGTGTCCCAAAGGCTGCTGGGGTCCTTCCTTGGTCAGCCACACCTGGGGTCTGTTTTCGATGACACACTTTACTGGGTTTCACTAACTTGTCAGGCATTAATGGAGCTTCCTCCTTGCAGGCAGCAGCTGCTGGGGTCTCTGATGACTTAGACTGAAATAGTAATTCTCAAAGAGCTTCCTGCCTTCTGGGCCAGGTCTTCAGTACTAAATTAACTCAGTCCTTATGACAAAGCTACAGAGAAGGAACAATTCTATTATACAGACGAGGAAAATGAAGGCATAGACCTTGCCCAAGGTCATGCAGCTTGTTAGTGGGAGAGTCAGGATGAGGCTTACACCAGGTCATGGTATCCGGCCGTGGCCCGGATTCCTCTCCTACAGTCTCCTCACCCTTCTCCCTCCCTCCCGTCCTGGCTCCGAGCAGTTGCTGACAAGCCAGCGGGTCAGCTGCGCCCACATCTATAGCGCCCTGGACCAGACGGCGCGGAAGATCAACCTGGCCAAGTTCACCCATGGCAAGTGCTCCACCCTCATCGTGACGGACCTGGCAGCCCGGGGCCTGGACATCCCGCTGCTGGACAACGTCATCAACTTCAGCTTCCCAGCCAAGGGCAAGCTCTTCCTGCACCGCGTGGGTAAGGAGCCCGCTGAGCCGAGCTCCAGTGTGAGCCGAGGGCGCAGGGCTCGGCCTGTAAATGAGGACCGGCACGATTCTGAGGGGTGACTCATGGAGGCACTTCTCCCCTCTCTGGACTCTGTCGTGCTCTTTGATGACGTGGCCCCGCAGCCCCCTCCTCCCTGAAGTCCTCTCAGAAATGATGCCCTCTTAACCCCTCTCCCGGGGACCTGTGCACCCTCAGGGTTGGGCAGGTGGGCGTTGTGCTGGGCTGCGGGGGTTTTTCCTTTGCTGAAGCTTGACCACCTCCTCCTGCAGGTCGTGTGGCCCGGGCTGGCCGGAGTGGCACGGCCTACTCCTTGGTGGCCCAAGATGAGGTCCCCTACCTGCTGGACTTGCACCTGTTCCTGGGCCGGGCCCTCACCCTCGCCCGCCCCCACGAGGAGCCCTCGGGTGAGTGGAGGCCGGGGCGGGGCTGAGGTCCTCCGTGGTTTTTTCATGTGGGTGAGGAACAAAGCTGTCCCCTCTGGTAGGGTTGGGACTGGATCTGACCCCAGAAGATCCCCGTACGGTCATCCCTCAGGATCCATGGTGGATTGGTCCCAGGACCCCTGAGATACAATAATCCACGATGCTTAAGTTCCTTATATTAAATGATATATTTGCAAATAATCTACATGCATCCTCCATAACATTAAATCATTCCTAGATAACGAACAGTAGTATAATGAGAACACTATGTAAATAGTGTATGGTTTAAGGAATAACGACAAAATTCTGTACGCGTTTAGTACAGATGCAACCATCGTGGGCCTAACCATGTAGTACATTGGCAACCACAGGGATAATTCTGTGATTCAGGGCCAGTGTGGGAGGCTGGGCCATGGGCAGATGGGCCCGGCGGCAGCCTCTGACCGGGCTCCGTGTGGGGTGACAGATGCAGTCGGTGTGGATGGCGTGCTGGGCCGGGTGCCACAGAGCGTGGTGGACGACGAAGACTGCGGCCTGCGGAACACCCTGGAGGCGTCACTGGAGCTGCGGGGCCTGGGCCGAGTGGCCGACAACGCCCAGCAGCAGTACGTGCGCTCGCGGCCAGCGCCCTCGCCAGAGTCCATCAAACGGGCCAAGGAGCTGGACCTTGCGGAGCTGGGCCTGCACCCCCTGTTCAGTGAGTCCCCGTGCAGGGCAGGCAGGGGTGGTGGGCAGGCCCTGCAGAGCCGGCCCTGGCCTCACGCCTCCCTCCCTGCCAGGCTCACGCTTCCAGGAGGAGGAGCTGCAGCGGCTGAGGCTGGTGGACAGCATCAAGCAGTACCGCTCGCGGGCGGTGAGTGAGGGCCGGGGGGACCGATGGAGCGCCTGACCCAGCAGGACCCCAGCAGGGATTCCATTTGAGCTCAAAGCTTCTGAAACTGTATCGCTAGCTCCGTCAGCTTCTCTAGAGATGCCCCTTGTTCTGGAACCATCTCTGTTGGTCCACAGCAGGTTCTTGGGTGGCAACCATTTCTTTCCACTTACTGATGGGTAGACTGAGGCTCGCAGAAGGAGTGACTTGCCCTAGGCCTGGTAGAGTCCTGAGGAACTGGCTTTCTATCACCTTTCATCTCCTCTTGACTCCCTCTGAGCTTCCCTTTTTGTACCTAAGTTACAAGCCTGCCAGGCAGCCAGCCTCAGGGAAAGGATCTGCAGTGTCATGGTTGAGAGCACTGGTTTCAGAGCCAGCGGGGCCTGGGCTGAAATCCCAGCTCGGGCTGGTCCCAGCTGTGTGACCTTGGGCAGGTTACTTGCTCTCTCTGGGCTCCCTGTCTGATTGTGAAATGCAGATAGTGAGAGCCCACCCGGAAGGTTGGACGGACTTGGGGAGGAATGCCAGGTGATGAGAGAGAGTTGGGGGGAGGAGAGGCCAGTAGGTGAAGGACTAGGGTGTCACCTCCACAGACCATCTTTGAGATCAACGCCTCCAGCCGGGACCTGAGCAGCCAGGTGATGCGGGCCAAGCGGCAGAAGGACTGCAAGGCCATTGCCAGCTTCCAGCAGGGGCGGCAGGAGCGACAGGAGGCCCTGGCTGGCACAGCTCGGAGCTGCCCAGTGCGGCAGGTGGAGCAGCCTGGGAAGGAGGAGGAAGAGGCAGCAGGAGAGAGCGTGGAGGTACACACCCCAGCCAGACCCTGGGGTCTGGGCTGGCTCAGAAGCTGGGCCTTAGTGCCAGAGGCAGGGCTGGGGGACCACAGAGGCATCCTGTTTGTCTGGTGGGCGGGGTCCTGGCCCTGCTCGTGCACCCCTCTTACATTTGATTTGGATGGGGGTTCAGTAGCCAAAACGTAACAGTTGAAAACCCTTGGACTAGTCCCTAATGCATAGAGAGGGCCAGGCCCAGAGAGGGGCACGGCCTTGCCTGGTCGCACAGCCTGGGGGGTTAAGCTGGGATGGAACATGGGTCCCTCCTTGGCTGGCACCTCAGCCTCCCAACCCCCTTGTGTTCTGACCCTGCTGGTGCTTGGGGTGGGGTGAGCATGTGCAGAAGAGGATATGGCAACCCTAAGCCAGACTGGTGCTGGGGGGCTGGTGAGCGCCCAGGGGCTGCAGGTGTGACTGGGCCTTGGTCTGCCAGGACGTCTTCACAGAGGTCGTGGGCCGGAAGCGGCGGCAGCCAGGACCTGAGCGGGGAGCCAAGAGGCGGAAGGAGGAGGCCCACCAGCGGGACCAGGATTTCTATGTCCCCTATCGGCCCAAGGACTTCGACAGTGAACGGGGGTGAGCAGCCAGCTGGGGTGTGTGTATATGTTGTGTGTGTATATGTGTGCGTGTGATGCATATGTGTGTGTAGAATATTTATGTGCATGCATGTGTGGTATATATATGCATGTGTACTGTGTATGTATGTGTGTGGTGTATATATGTGGGTGGGAGTGTATATGTGTGTGCATGTATGGTATATATGTGCACATGGCATATATATGTGGGGGGAGTATTACATGTGTGGTGTATAGGTATGCATGTGGTGTGTGTGTGGTGTATATGTGTGTGGTGTATATATGTGCATGTATGGTGTGTATATTTGTGTGGTGTATATGTGGGGGGGAGTATATATGTGCATGCACGTGTGGCGTATATGCATGTGTGTGGTATATGTATGTGGGAGTATATATGTGCGTGTGTGGTGTATATATGTGGGGGGAATGTATATATGTGCATGTGTGGGGTGTGTGTGTGTGTGGCATATATAAGTGTATATGTGTGTGTGGCAGGTGGGGCCTAATGGGTCCCCATCAACCTTGAATGTCTTCCCCCCGCCCCTCTGCAGCCTGAGCGTTGGTGTGGACGGGGGCGCCTTTGAGCAGCAGGTGGCCGGCGCTGTCCTGGACCTGATGGGGGACGAGGCCCAGAACCTGACCAGGGGCCGGCAGCAGCTCAAGTGGTGAGTGAGCTCCCAGTGCAGCCCTTCCAGGCCCACCTGTCTGCCATGTGGTCCCCACCCTCTGGCATGTGACCCCCAGCCTGTCCTGACTCCCCTGTGATCCCTAGAGCAGGAAATATGCCATCCCCATCCCCTCATTGATCCGGCACAACACGAATTATGATCTGTGACACCCCCACTCATCTGGTCCCCATGTCATCACACAATAAGGATGATGAACCCTACCCCACCCCCATTCAGAGCCTAGAAATGGCAGAATAGGGGTTGGGACCCTGTCCCTGACCAGGGCCTGTCCGCTGACTCCCCCACACACTGCCTTTGAGACCTGTGCTACCAGGGAAAGGTGAGGAGGAGCTGGGGACAGGCCTTTATTGAGCACCTATTGCATGCCAGACATGGCCGCACTGCTTTTCTGCAATCCTCCAACATCCCAGTGAGAGGGTCAGGGGAAGGAGCAGGCTGTCCCAGGCCCCCTCCGTCCACAACAGCCCCCCCAACCTTCTCTCCTGTAGGGACCGGAAGAAGAAGCGGTTTGTGGGACAGTCAGGACAGGAGGACAAGAAGAAGATCAAGACAGAAAGTGGTCGCTACATCAGGAGCTCTTACAAGCGAGACCTGTATCCTGAGGGGCGGGGCTGAGTGGCACCTCCTATAGGCGGGGCCTGTTTATGCTGGAGTGGCCGGGGCCTTCTCCCAGCTCAGGGGTTTCAAGGGTTCAGGATCCACCTGCCCCTTCCTTAACACGCTTCCCAGCTACCAGAAGTGGAAGCAGAAACAGAAAATCGATGACCGTGACTCCGAGGAGGAAGGGGCATCAGACCGGCGAGGCCCAGAGCGAAGAGGTTGGAAGCGGGGCCGAGGCCAAGGTAGGATGCACCTCAGCGTGCACATTGACGAGTGATGTTGGGTCACCTGGGAACGCGGTGCTCCTATCCCTCCTGAGTCCCTCAGCTGGTGACAGGCTAAGGGGGTTTCTACCGCTCTGTCTGCCGGAGCCTGGGCTCCGTGATGGCGCCATGGGCCGGCTGCCCGGCACGCCAGGACCTCGGGCTGCCCCTCAGGGCTTTGATGTGCTCAAAGGGAGGGCAAGCCTGTCCCGTCCTGCAAGCTTTGGGTCAGAGAAGCCCCACTTGCCGTGTGGAGACAGGCTCTGCTAGACACTCACCATGCGGGGCCTGGGGTGGGAAGGCTGAGAATGCCCACCTCAGGCAGGGATGCTGCAGTGGGTCACGGCCAGTGACTGGCCCTGGGCTACCACCTCCCCTGGGGAGAGGGGAGCCAGGCACTATCTCCTGGGCTCTCAGTCACTGCCAGTTCCCAGTGCCTGGCACAGAAGAGGTGCTCAGTCAAGCTTTGATGAAGTATAAATAATCATCATTGCGGCCAGGAGACCCTCACTATGGGCTAGGCCTTGTTCTGAGCATTGTTCACATGTTAAATTGTTGACTCGTTAGGCTCCATGAGGGAGGGAGGTGCTGTTATTCATAATTTATAGAGGGGGAAACAGAGGCACAGAGAAATTAAGTGACTTGCCCAGGTCTGAGAGGCCACAGCTGGGATTTGAACCCCAGAAGTCCTGGCTTGAGGTTCCAGACCTATACTGTAGACTACGTAAGCCTTATTAAGCACCTACTATGTGCCAGAGGCTGGGGCCACAGCAGTGAATACAGAATGGGAGTGGGGGCAGGGGAGCAGTTGGAAGCTTCTAGGAGGGGGAGACATTGGGAATCAACTCAAAGGCTGAGCTCTCTGGATCCTTGTCTTGGCAGGTGCCTCTCAGCCGCGTACCTCAGCCCCCCCCACAGGCCGCGTGCGCTCAGAGCTCAAGACCAAGCAGCAGATCCTGAAGCAGAGGCGCCAAGCCCAGAAGATGCGCTTCCTGCAGCGAGGGGGCCTCAAGCAGCTCTCTGCCCGGAACCGGCGCCACGCCCGGGAGCTGCAGCGGGGCGCCTTTGGCCGGGGCGCGCACTCCAAGAAGGGCAAGATGAGGAAGAGGATGTAAAGATGACCACCCAGCCCCCGGCTCCGCACGTGCTCCAAGTGTGAACATCAGCCAGTGCTCCTTGTGTGCCGCTATGTGCCTGGCCCTGTGCAGGGCATTTGGGGAGCTCCCTGCAGAGCCATCGCCCATGAGAGGGAGTGCTGTATGGCCACGGAGGAGCAGCATCTGCCTCTGCTTGAGACAGGGACATTTGAGCAAGGTTTTGAAGGGTGCACAGGAGTTTGCGCCTTGAATTGGCAACTCAGCTCCTGCTGCTGCCGAGTGCTCTAGGTTCAGAGGTGGTGGTCACACTGGTCTGAGCTGTGAGTGCCGACGGCCCAGTGATGTCTTTTTAAGGTAATAAACCTTTATTGAGCACCTCTGGCGGACCAGGAGTGCAGTCCACTCTTAGGAGTTGGAAAGGACAGATCCAGGCACTGAAATTCCAACTAGTGCGCCGGGTGATTTGAGGGCGTGTGGGCAAGTACTGTGGGATCTCCGGGGATCCCCTGAGGTAGGATTCTGTTGGTGTCCCCAGTTTGCAGATGAGGAAAATGAGACTCAGAGGGTGAGTTAGTTGCCTAAGGTGGGAGAACCCCAAAGCTGACAGTCCCCTTCCTTCTGCTGGGCAGCCTCGCTGCTGAGAGGGGAGCGGGGGGATGACACAACAGGATGCAAGGTCTGGGGCAGCGGCACAGCTGCTCCTCTGGCGGGCAGGGGTTGACCCTGCCCCATCCTGCCTGAGGCCTGTGCTCCTCAGCCCCTACTGGGTCCTGGGAAGGTCACCGGCAGCCTCCAGCAGCTGCATATCAAGGAGAGGGGCCTTGTGAGCAGGTGCCCTGAGAGTGGGTTTCAGCTCCTGAGACCTTCTTGCTGGTCCTACTTGACTTAACCCAACACTCACCTGGAATTTACCAGCATTTGCACCCGGCCCCATTACAAGCACCTGACAAAACGTGCTTGTTTAATGCCCCCAACTGCCCTGGAGGAGGAACCCGGCCCCAGGCCAGGTGGTGGGTATGGGTGGGTGCCCGTCAGCCACGTGTTTTGCTGTGTGCCCCTTATGTTGTCCCGCCGCCGCCATCTGAATGGGCACGGTCCTCCCATCTCCAGGTGAGAGCCATTCCGCCCCACCCGCAGGGAATGTGCACCTTCTCTCCGGGAGGAGAAGCCCCTGGGGGTGCCCACTACTCACCAGGGTCGGGCTAGGGGGCTGAGGTCTCCGGCTCACTCTGGGGGAGGCTGGCCAGCATGGCAGAGCGGTCCAGGAGGAACAGCTTCACCTGTGAGTCCCCAGCAAGCCACAGTCACATCCCAGCCCGTGTCCCGGGCCCACCCTCCATGCTGCAAGACCGGGTTGGGTCGGGTCAAGGTTGGGACCCTCTAAAAGACAGCAATGTTGGTGGTTCCCGGTTTTTAAAGGCCCAGTCATCCTCCCAAATGATTCCTTAGCAGATGCCTTCACAGTTGGCTACCACCTGCATTATAATTAAATTCATATTTTCACTTCCATCAATTTATTTTCTCCCTTTAATTGGATCAGTCATATTTGTTGGCGTCTGGCTTACTTTCTCCATGGGCGGCCCTCCTCTGCTTTGAGGTAATTCACTTACTGACACGGACTTAATGAGCACTCCCTGGCTCCACTGCCAAGAGCCAGACATGATGGCCGACCTTCCCCGGGGCGCTCCCTTCACATCTTCCACTGAAATCAACGTCTGAGAAGGAAACTATGTTCCAGCAAAGATGGGGAAAGTTTAAGTCACCCTTTTCTTAAGTAGGAGTGACGAAAAATAGTTGCAATGAAAACGGAACTGTTCCTGAGTTTGGCCAGTTGCTGTGGCTGATGGGGTGAGTCCTAGGCCCCAGACCAGGGAGTGGGGAGGCCTCGTCGCCCCGTGTTGGGATCAAAGCATTGGTTGAAAGGGGACGGGCTTTTGCTGTCATTGCATGTTGAGCCTCTGTCCCTCCTAGCGTCACCTGGATGTGGACCTCGGTACCCGAACCACATCTGGGAGAGCAGTAGCCACAGAAATAAACCCAGTGCAGTACGTGGCACAAAGGTGGGCTCCGGGGCCCCAGTTCTTGCCATTTGGTTGGAATCCTGGCCATTGGGGGGCAGGGCAAGGGTGGGGTGGGAGGAAGGAGAGTAAGTCTCTTTGTTTCCCCCACTCCACAAGGGGGTCATGTGTTGGGAACCGCCCAGAAACAATGTCTCCAAATTCAGAAGCCCCCTCCTCTGGTTGTAAACCTTGCAAACCTGCTAGAAAAATGGTGTGCTGGTCCACAGTGACCCTGTGAGGCCACGGTGCAGAGACCACTGCTCCACCCCACCCTCACCCTCGCCAGGGAAGCAAGGCCTCTCGGGTGAATGCCAAGTGAATCTTGCCTGGCTGGTGTGGCTCAGTGGTTGAACATCAACCTCTGAACCACGAGGTCACGGTTTGACTCCCAGCCAGGGAACATCCCAGGTTGCTGATCCCGAGGGCCGATTAATGATTCTCACCATTGATGTTTCTATCTCCCTTTCCCTTCCTCTCTGAAAGCAATAAAAAAATATTTTTTAAAAGTCAGTCTCAATCTCCTGGTTTTTATTGATGTCACTCGTTTGACTCTTGGCATAAATGTATGGAGCACACACTCTGGCCCTCCCGCATAAGCAGGACACGGAGACCCAAGGGGCCTGACTTTCTCCTGGCCACATAGCAGGTGTCGGTCAGAACCAGCACCCCTGGGGGCCCAGGTGTCACTGAGCCCATATCTGTGGTGCCTCTGATCACAGAGCGCCACGCTTAACCCAAAGAGGCTGGGTTTCAGGCGAGGTGATGTGCTGACAACAGGGGCCTCACCTGCTCCAGCTGCCCCTCGGTGTCCTCCATGTCCAGGGCGGGCAGCTGCTTCTGATGCTGGCACACGAACTGGAACAGGTTGAGCGCCGACATCCTCACGCGGCCCAGGAGCAGCGTCCTCTCAGCGGCTGTATTCTGGATCTGAACCCATTTGGATTCCTGGGGGATGCCCGCCCCTCCCGGTTAAGGTGTGACGGCGGGAGGAGGTCTGGGCCTCTGCCCAGTGTCTTCCGCCAGCCACGTACCGTGAGTGAGGGCAGGCGCGGTGTCAGGTACCGAGAGGCACCCCGTGCCCTAACGTGCTTTCTGATGCCAAACCTGCGCCTTCGTCCCGCTGCCCCGAGGCAGGAAGCAATGCCCCATCCGCTCTTCTCCACCCCGGCGCTCTACCTTGCGGTGGGAGGCTGGGGTCCCCGTGGGAGGCGGGGTCCCCGCGCCCGCTGGGCTGTACCCAATGCAGCGTGCGCTCCCGCGCCGCCTCCAGACGCTCCAGCAACTGCGCGCGCTGCTGGCCCAGCCGGAGCAGCTCGTCCTGCCAGGTGTCCCGCAGCCGCTGCAGCCGCGCGCGCGCCTCCTCCAGCTCCGCCCGCCGCCGGCGCTTGCAGAGTTTCAGCTCGGCCAGCGTGTCCGCCAGGGTATCGAAGCGCGCCACCAGCTCAGGGACCTCCTGGAACTGGAATGAGGCCCGGAGGGGCGCTCCCCGCGCCTGCAGCCCCTGCCCTCCCCGCCACTTGGCTCCCCAGCGCCTCCCAGCACACCTGTGAAAGGGCACCACACAGCCGCCGCCCCTTAAGTGGAGATGGTTCCCCCTCCATTAAGCCTAGCTAAGCTCACTGCCTGCGACCAATGTTTATTCTGAGTGCCTGGGTCCACCCCGTCCCCGCCTGCCGGGTGTCCTTTCTGAATCTCGGTTTCCCCATCTGTAAAATGGGGTTGACAATCACAGGACCTACTTCCCCGGGGCCTGGGGGAAAACTCAAGGACAAAGTGTGCCCCGGCATACAGATGGTGTTCAGTAAGTGGTGATTCCCGGCACGCCGTCAGCGCTCCGGTAATGCCCCCGTTTAAAGCCGCCCCTGCGGCCACTCCGCGCCGTGCGGTGGCTCTGAGCCGCAGACCTCCTGCAGGCACTCACTTCCGGCCACTGCCCCAGCGCCTGCTCCAGCAGCCGCGCGCAGGGCCCCAGGCGCTCCAGCCGGCGCTCCAGCCGCGCACGCTCCCGCCGCAGGTCCTGGAGCTGAGCCCGCAGCCGCCGCGCCTCGGCCTCCAGGCGGCCCGCGCGGTGTCGCTCCTCTGCCGCCCTCCGCATCCCGCGCATACGTCGGGCCTCGGCGTCCTGGGGAGGAGGATGGACAGCAGGCCAGGACCTTAGCACTGGGGGGCCTGCCGAGCTCGCCCCTTCCACCCGCCCCGGCCTTAATCCGCATGTGCAGCCACGGAGTGCAAACCGATGGCCCCGGGCCAAACGCAGCCAGAATCTGATTGTGGTACTCCACTCCTCCCCACGTTTTTTAAAAACCTGAATGCTTCAGTTTTCCTACCGCTTCCCTTTGTATTAGTACACCAGTTTTGTTTTGTTTTTTAATAAAAACATTTTTTTTTTATTGATTTCAGAGAGGAAGGCAGAGGCAGAGATAGAAACATCAATGATGAGAGAGAATCATTGATCGGCTGCCTCCTGCACGCCCCCTTCTGGGGATTGAGACTGCAACCCCGGGCATGTGCCCTGACTAGTACACACATTTTAAAAAATAATTAGGACATACAGGTTTATTAAACATTCTATTGATCTTAGGGGATATATTAAATTTATAGAATGAATTTTGGAGAATTGACATCATTGATGACTCTTTTCATTCATGAATTTGGATTTAGCCAACAGGTATTGAAGTCCCCAACTATAGGAGTACAGCCATTTTTAAACATTTCTGTGAAATGTCTGGCCCCTAAGGATGGTGACTTTGTGACCCTGTGACCTGCCTCCCCCACAGGCCCCGCCCACCTGCAAGAACTTGTCAAAGCGGAGGAAGGAGCCCTTTAGCTCCTGCTTCTTCTGTTCCAACTGTTCCCGGCGCTGCACCAGGACTGCCATCCTGGTCTGGAACACCTGGGGTGCAAACATGGGTGTGTGTGTGTGTGTGTGTGTGTGTGTTTGGGGGTTCGAGTCATCCAGCGCCTTTAAGTTCACTCTTAACTCCTCTCATCTGTGGCCCCTGATCATGTCACTGCGCTCCTCCTCAAACCCACCCATGGCTCCACCAGCCACAAGGAAGCCCACGTGCCCTCCTGCAGCCCCCGCATCTCCGTGTCAGCGTCCCTGCCCTTTCTCAGGCCTCACCTCACCCCTCCCCTCTGACACTCTATCTTCCGGCCACTTGGCCACCTGTGCTTTGTCCTTGTCTTCCCATCTTTGTTTATGCCGTTTCCTCGTTTCTTCCTTCTCACACTGTCTCCCTTTGATGGATAAGCCAACTTGCCCTTCAGCAATCTCTAAGACATCACTTCCTCCAGGAAGCCCTCTGTGATCACCCTCATGTGGAAACAGGGGCTTTCTCTGGGCTCTTACAGTCCTCTCCTAGCAGTCACCAGCTGGACATGGTCTGTGTCCTTCTCTAGACAGTGAGCCCCCTGAGGACAGGGACCATGGTGAGACCCCTAGGTCCCAGCGAGGGCCCTGCACATAGGTGCTCAGTGCACATTAATTAGTACCAACAACTGATCTTCTTTGACAGGTGAGGAAACCAAGGCTCGGAGTGGTGACGTGACTTATCTCAGGCTTTGGAGCTAATAAGTTGGCTCCAGGATTTCCCATTCCCCTGCTCACCACCATTTTTTGGTCTGGGGTCCCCAAAAGTCTCAGGACTACAATGGGGCTCACCTCCTTCTGGGCCCGCAGGCCCTGGTCCACATCCACCAGCTCCTGCCTCTTCCTCAGGAGACACAGCACCGGCAGGGAGTGGCTGGGATTCTGCTCCGGAATCTTCCTGGAGGGTCTCACGGATGAGGTAGGGGTGAAGGAGGCAAGAGTCAGGACCCCTCAAGATCCTCCCAAGGGCCTGAAATACCCCCATTAGCCACCTACTGGCTGTGGAATTCTTTATTCATGCAACGAACTGTACTGAGCACCTGGCAAATGCCAGGCACCATGACAGTACTGGGGCCCCGCTGGGGACAAGACAGACAGAAAGTGGCCCTAGGGGAGCTGGCATCCCCTGGAGGGGGCGCACACAGGAGGCAAAGCTAACGAAGAAGAAGTGATGGCACAACATGGCAGGTGCCAAGGTGACAAATCCTTCATGAGGTCAAGAAATCTCTCTGAGGAGTGACAACTGAGCAGAGGTCAAAGGGGACAGATTCTAGGCCGAGGGACAGCCACTGCCAAGGCCCCAGGGCCAGGACGGTGGTGAGCGGAAGGGGAAGGAGGGAGGCGAGAGATGGGAATTACAATGTGAGAAGTTGTGGGGGCCAGAGGGTGGCGAGGGAAGACTGGCTTTGACTGTGAGGTGGGCAGCAGGGGGGCTTTTGAGCAGAAGAGGGGTCCCCCTGGCCTCTGTGGGGGACAAAGGCAATAGGAGGGGCAGGAGAGCTGCAGGAGACCTGTGACCAGGTGCTGGGGGGACACGATGTGGTTCTGATTGGGTGGTTGCAGTGCAGAGGGGAGGAGGGGTCTGTTCTGGATGCAGTTTGAGAGCTGAGCTGATGCAGTGATGAGGAAGGTGAGAAAGGAGTCCATGCCCTCCTAGCCGGTTTGGCGCAGTGGATAGAGCGTTGGCCTGTGGACTGAAGGGTCCCAGGTTTGATTCCTATCAAGGGCACATGCCCGAGTTTCGGGCTCGATCCCCAGTAGGGGGCATGCAGGAGGCAGCTGATCAATGAGTCTCTCTATTATTGATGTTTCTCTCTCTCTCTCTCCCTTACCCTCCCTGCGGGCCCAGAAGGAGGTGAGCCCCCACTGTAGTCCTTTTATTGAAATCAATAAAAATACATTTTAAAAAACAGAAAGGAGTTCGAGGTGACCCTAGGACTGAGAGCTGGGCGGGTGTTGCTGGTGGAGGAAGGCTGAGTGGGGGACAGGGGCAGGGGAGATCAGCTCTTTGCTGTGGCCAAGTTCAAATTGAAGACGCCTGTTAGACCTCGCAGGAAGGGTCCAGCCGGCAGCCCCATAGGGTGGGCTGTGCAGGGAGCAGGAGGCAAACACAAACTCCATTCGGCAAGCCTTTCCCAGCTCTGCTTCGGGGGAAACGCTGCCATTTTCAGATTCTAAGACTGCGGTTGGGACCCTCCGTCACTCCACTGACCACAGTGCAGGCCTGGCACAGCTCCCTCCACTCGCCCTTTAAAAATGCAGTTTGCAGGCAGAGGGGGCAAAAGTTCATAGACTAATTCCTTCCCACCTGTGTTTAACCATGTACTAGTAATCCCAGCCGGATGTCAGTTGGGGTGGGAATCAAGGGCAGGTTAGAGACCTGGGCTACTGACCCAACTCTGCCCTGGCCAGGCCAGAGACCTCAGGGAAGTCCCTAGTTCCTTCCGAGCCTCAGTTGTTTTCATCTGTGAAATGGGGGCAATGGTCTCCCACCGTGAACAGGCTGTGGAAGCCAGGACCCAGGGCTTGGGAGAGAAGGAGCCCCCCACGCACTCCTGCCCTCCTTCCGGCCCTCCCTGCCCCCCGAGCCACTCACATAGGCAGCTTGTCTTGCAAGGCCAGTGGGGGATATTTCTCCCGGGACACGGCCATCCTCCTGGCGACTGCTGGGCTTTCTTTCCACCTGGAGGGTTTCTGATGGAAGGCGGTGCCACCGCGTGTTCCGTGTTCCGTGTTCATACTCCCAGAAGGCAGCCACCCAGCAGGCCCTGGTTGCCCAGGCAACCATCAACGCAACATTCCATTGCCTGGCCAAGCCCCGGGAAGTCCACCCCCAGAGGGAGAGGGAGGGGCTGCGGGAGGGCAGCAGCCTCTGCCCCTTCCCAGGGTTTTAACTCCCCGTCTAAATTGGGGTGCCAGAGGAGAGGACGTGGGTCCCTTGGCCAAGAACTTACCCCTCTTGGTGACCCATGTCTGCTCAGGCCTCTTCCTGGCTGGGTGGGATGGGATCTTGCTAATTGGCTCTATGCTCAGATGTCTGCTATTATTGGGTGCCCACCGTTTGCCAGGTCTTGGGTGGGGTCACTCACCACCTGGCAGGTGCCGAGCGCCTATCATGTTCCAGCGCTTTGAGGGTCCACTTCCTTTGCTGGGATGGGGCTCCTCTGGCCACATCTCGCGGAGGCAGCCCCGGGCTGGTGAGGGAGGTAAAGAAGACGAGCTGGAGACCAGCTCGGATGAGACCCGAGATCTGGATTTGGAGGCTGGGGGTGGGGGAGCAGCTGACGTGGTTTGGGCCATTTCTGGGGGTCAGACACAGCGCTAAGCAATTCACACAGCCACACATCGAGGGGGACTTGTCAAAACCTGGCAGCACCACCTCCTGGCTATGGAGCCCTCGGAACTCTCAACAAGTAGTTCAGTGTCGGATCTAATCCGTGACCAGCACTGCAGAGGTGTATTAGGAGAAAGAACTCATAAAATTACAAACACCCATGGGTATGCCCTAGCCGGCTTGGCTCCGTGGATAGAGCGTCTGCCTGCGGACTGAAGGGCTGCAGGTTAGATTTCGGTCAAGGGCATATGCCTGGGTTTCGGGCTCAACCCCCCAGTAGGGGGCGTGCAGGAGGCAGCCAATCAATGCTTCTCATCATTGATGTTTCTACCTCTGTCTCCCTCGCCCTTTCTCTCCAAAATCAATAAAAACATATTTTAAAAAAATATCCATGGTCTCCCACCCAGAAATAACAAACACTAGCATCTTGTCATCTTCTGATCATTTTATTTTTCTGTTTTTAAATATATATTTTTTCAAGTAAAGAAACCCTTTTCTTTCTTTCTTCCTTTCTTTCTTTCTTTCTTTCTTTCTTTCTTTCTTTCTTTCTTTCTTTCTTTCTTTCTTTTTTTTTAAAGAAATGTATTTTCTAGCCCTAGCTGGTTGGGCTTAGTGGATAGAGCCTCAGACTTCAGACTGAAGGGACCCAGGTTTGATTCCGGTCAAGGGCACATGCTTGGGTTGCAGGCTCAATCCCCCCAGTAGGGTCCTGACGTGCAGGAAGCAGCCAATCAATGATTCTCTCTCATCATTGATGTTTCTATCTCTCTCTCCCTCTCTCTTCCTCTCTGAAATCAATAAAAATATATTTTAAAAAACAACACAAACTCACGCATCCTTTCCACTTTAAAATTGTGAAAGTGATTCTTAGTTTAAAAAAAAAAAGAAGTGTATTTTCTTGTTGCAGGTAACACTGTTTAAAAAACTATATTTACTTATAATGCCTGCATTGGTTAAAGCAACTGCTAAGCATTATATTGGAGCATCAAATGGAACTAAAATAATGTTATCTTTGAGCAGTTTGCAGTAAATTGCAGACTATCCACATACATTGATGTGAAGAGACAAGGTACATGATCTAGTTTTCTCCTGATTTAAAAAATGTTGAGATATAATTGAGCAAAGTAAAATTCATTTTTTTCCACATACAGTTCTGTGAAGTTTGGCAAATACATAAAGGCATGTAACCACCACCACAATCAAGATACAAAACGTTTGCCCCAAAAGTTCTCATGTTCCTTGGTACTCACCACGTGTCCCCAGCCTGACCTTTGGCAGCCACCGACCTGTCCTCTAGCCCTATACCTCCACCTTTTTCAGAGAGTCATAAATAGGGTCCTATACCTTCCAGCCTTTTGAGTTTGGCTTCTTTCACTTAGCGATATTTGTTCTTGATCCATTCATGGTGGTGTGTGTATCAACAAGGCACATCCTTTTTCACTGCTAAGTAGTATTTCACTGTATGGTTTGTCTATTCACCTTCCAGTTGGGTTAGTTCTAGTTCTCGGCAATTATGGTATAAAGATAGTACTTCTGTGCATTTTTTTTTAGGTGTGTGCGTGTGTGAACATAAGCCTTCATTGGGTCATGTGACAAGTGTTCGTTCAACTATATAAAACTGTAAACTGATTTGCAGTGTGCCTTACCATTTTGATATCCACAGTAGCAGTGCATGAGAGGTCTGATTGCTCCATAGCTTCGCCAGGAGTTAGTATTGCCAGTTTTTTAAAAAAAATTTTTTTTATTGATTTCAGAGAGAAATGGGGATAGACACATCAATGATGAGAGAGAATCAGCAATTGACTGCCTCCTGCACACCCCACACTGGAGATCAAGCCCGCAACTCGGGCATGTGCCCTGACCAGGAATCAAACAGTGACTTCCTGGTTCACAGGTCGATACTTAACCACTGATCCATGCTGGTTGGGCTGCCAGTTGTTTGTAAAAAGTCATTCTGAACGGTGTGTAGCTGTCTATTGATTCTGAGGTCTTTGTAGATTCAACTGCTCTTTAAAAAAATAACACAAAGAGGTGCCATATCCCTTCACCCAGTGTCCCCCATGGTGATTTCTCGCACGACGATGCACTGTCACAACCAGGAAATTGGCATTGAGAATCCACTGACCTTACTCAGATTTCATTTGCATGACTGTGTATTCGGACCTATGCAGTCTTATCTCATGTGGACGCTGGCGATCGCCACCGTCCAGATACAAAGCATTCACCTCAAAGGCCCCTCCTGCCCGCCTCCCTAACCCCTGGCACCCGTTCATCTGTTCTCGGGGTGGCTTGCTCACATCAGGGAGGTTATATAATTGGAACCATACAGCACGTGACCTCTTGAGAGTGACTTTTAAAATATTTATCTTTATTATTGATTTCAGAGAGGAAGAGAGAGAGATGGAAACATCCATAATGAGAGAGAATCATTGATTGGCTGCCTCCTGCACACCCCCTACTGGGAATTGAACCCACAACCGGGGCATGAGACCGGAATCGAATCTGGGACCTTTAGTCCGCAGGCTGGTGGTCTACCTGTTGAGCCAAGCCAGTGGCTTTTTTCACTCAGCTGATCCCCTTGAGAGCCATCCTCATTGCTACACGCATCCATGTTTGTTTTTTTTTAAAAAATATATATATTTTATTGATTTTTTACAGAGAGGAAGGGAGAGGGATAGAAAGTTAGAAACATTGATGAGAGAGAGACATCGGTCAGTCGCCTCCTGCACACCTCCCACTGGGAATGGGCCTGCAACCAAGATACATGCCCTTGACTGGAATGGAACCTGGGACCTTTCAGTCCGCAGGCCGGCCCTCTATCCACTGAACCAAACCAGTTTTGGCCATGTTTGTTCTTTTCGATTACTATGTAGCATTCCATAGTGGGAATGGGCAGTGTTTGTTCAACCTTTCAGGTGGAAGGATCTTTTGGGGGCTGTGATGAATAAAGCGACTCTGAAGAGTCAGGTCCTGGATTTTGTATGAACAGAAGTTACCATTTCCCGGGCATAGCAGATGCCCAAGAATGATACCCGCTGTGTCCTCTGGGAAATGCATGTTTACTTTTTGTTTTGTTTTGTTTTGTTTTGTTTTGTTTTTAAAGAAACTGCATATTCCTTTCCAGAGAGGCGGAGACATTTTATATCCCAACCAGCAATGCGTGAGTGATCTAGTTTTTCTACATCCTCACCGTTACCCTCCCTCCCGCCCCCTTTTTTAGATATTCTGATAGGTGTGTTGTGGTATTTCATTTCTCCAATGGCCAATGATGATGAACACCGTCTCAGGTGCTTGTTTGCCATCCGCATATCCTCCTCAGCCAAATACCTGCCCGTGTCTGTCGCCTGTGTTCTAAGTGGACTGTTCTCCTTCCCAGGGCTGAGTGCTGCGACTTCTCCCTGATTCCTAGATCTATGTCTCTGTGCTCCAGGCGAGCCGCTGTCGGATATGTATCCCCCGAGGCGGAGCCTCTCTTTTCATCCTTTTTACATGATCTTTCAGAAAGCAACATTTTGCATTTTGATTGCTAGGGTCGAAATGCTCGCCGCTCAAAGGAAGGCTCCAAGAGATGTTCTCATGCAAACAGCAAAGGGTTTATTCACCAGCATGCTAGGGCTCACAACATACTCTGAAAGCAGAGCAGAGGCTGAGAGCCCCGAGTCCATAAAAAGCTGAACTTATATACTATGTGACAAGCAACAGGGTTATACAAGGTCAACACAGAGTTTTATTTCCTCATACCTGCACACATCTCACAATCTATAGACTCTGCATATTTCTGATTACCATGGGGTTACGATAATGGGATGGGACTGATGGTTATCTCTGGGTTAGTTTCTGGAGACATCTGGACCATGTCTCCTGTCTCTGTTCTCAACCCTGAGACTGTAATTACAGGATGTAACTGGGGGATATGATTTTAAGCCGAGCTGTGTTAACTTCGGCCCAATCCTGATTTTTGCAACCTTACATGATGAGTGCTTTGCCACCATTTCCTTGATGGATCATGCTTTTGGTCTCAAATCCAAGATGGCATTTGAACTCAGGCCGCCTGGGTGTAGAGTCACCTTCTAACCACAGCTGCAGATATAGGCGAGCCCTTCTGGGGTCTTTCCTTCCTCAGGCCCATCCCCACCCCCATCCCCGCAAAGATGCCATCATCTCGAAGCCAGTGTGCACCCTTCCTTTCTCGATGTCTATTGTTTTAGAGGTGTACTTTTGCAAATGTTTATTGAGCACCTACTATGTGCCAGATACTATGTGAGGAAGCAGTAGCGGATAAGACCCACTTTCATGGGGCTTGCAGGCTAATGGGATGGCCAAGTGAATCAATAGTCTTGCAAATGTGCCGTCACACTCTGATAGGGCGAGGGGAGGTCTAGAGTAGGGGGCAGGAAGACCTCCTGAGGAAGTGACACGTAACCCAGACCTGAAGGAGGAAGAGGGGTGACTAGAGGGGGCAGTATGCCAAGGAGAGAAAACAGCATGTGCAAAGGCCCTGAGGCAGGAGCACGGGCCCTCCTAGCAGAGAACAAAGGTCTGTGGGTTGGTGGGAAGAATTCAAGGATGATGGGGGAGATCAGGCCTGGATAGGGCCAAGAAGTGGCCACAGAGGAGGGAGTCAGGTGACTGCTCCAAGGATATGCAGCTGAGAAGCAATGGACCTGGCATGCGTTCCTATAGAGCTCACCCCCCCCCCCCATCCCTGCTCAGGACTGTTCACAGCACAGAAGAAAGGCTCTGCTCAAAACTCGGGCAGGAGGCGACCAGTCGATGTGTTTTTCTCACATCGATGTTTCTCTCTGTCTCTCCCTCTTTCTTCTACTCCCCCGAAAACTCAGTGGAAAAACATCCTCAGTTAGGGCTGTTGGAAGCTGCCCATTGCCTTCACTAGCAGAGAGGGGTGGACAAGGAACCGAAAGGCTGGTCAGCCTTGAGGCTCGGGCAAGGGTCAAAGCCAGACACCCACTGTCTGGTGGAGACAAAGGGAGCTGAAGCAACTTCCACCTTTCAGTCTTAGGTCACCCCTTGCTGCTGGGCTATCCTCGAGCTATTCCTGGAATTGCCTGCCTAAGGGCTATGGGTGAATTCCAGCCACGAATAAAAAGGAGGGCAAGGCCAGTGAAAAGGGGAAGTCCTCTCTTGGGCTTCCACCTTGCCCCCAAGTCCCACCTCAGGCCTCAGCATTCCTCTCTGTTAAGCGGGATGCCACTCCCAAGTCCTGTTGGTGCTCCCGTGCCACACTGAGGAGGCCGAGGTCCCAGCCGCCTCCCCCCCCCCCCATCTCTGTCCTCCTGTCCTGGGGAATGGGCTGGGGGAGGGGGCAGCTGAATGGCAGAAGGACAGGAGGACACAACTCCGTTGGCCTTGCCCTTGGCCACAAACGCACAAGCTCTGGAAATATCCACGCTCCCCCCCTCCCCCCGGGTCTCAGGCTCCCGTGGTTCCCCCTTCCTGCTTCCCCATTCCCGGGCAGGGGTGCGTGTGTGTGCAGAGGGGGCGGGGGACTTGGGGACTGGGGTTGAGGAAGGAGGAAGCAGGGCGTGGACGGAGAGACACCTTGGTTCAGGCGGCCCGGGAGGAGGGCTCTGCCGCCCGCTCCCTGGCAGCCAGCCTGCGGGAGGGGGTTTGGAAACCCTGTGCACTCCTCCCACCGCCGCCTCCTGTCCCACGTGGCTCCCTGCCCAGCTTCGGGCCCAGCGGTCACAAATGGGGCTTTGTGTTCCCAGGACAAAGAACACACGTCTTACCCCCGACCCGGGCCGGGGCTTGTCTGCCTGACTCCCCTCTTGCTTGCCACTTCCCAGGAGGGGAAACTGAGGTCTCGGGAGGAATAGGTCCGTGGAGTCAGGGGAGGAGTCTGCCTGCTGGTTTGGGGCGAAGATGGAGCGGGGCGGTGGCAGGTTGGCGACGATGGAGCTGGATCCCAGGCACCGTGGGGGAAAGGAAGGAAGTAAAAACAACACGACTCCTGTCACATTCCGGTTCCAGCCCTGGAGGGGAACTGGGTCCTATTTGGCCCGGCGGAGTGTGTGTTGAATCTTCCCCGTGTGCCAGGCGGTGTGGGAGGCGCGGCAATGAATCAGACATTGTCCCTGACATTTAGGAGATAAGAGGAGCGTGTAAATCACCACGAAAACACGGGGACGGGAGATCAAGGTCGCAGAGCGGGGCTGCCAGTGGGCAGGGGTGGGGGCGAGCGTGCTGCCTTCCCGCCGCCAGCCAGGGCTGCCGAGGCTGGGAGCCAGCTACAAGGCAAGAGCCGTGTGGCCTCACAAACCAGAGGGAGCCGTGTGCTCCTTTTTGATTTTCAAAGAAGCACACGCCTGGTGTCCCCGCATTTCCGCCCCCCGCATCTCCGCACCCCCGCACCCCTCCCCACTTCCTGCGGAGTTTGCTCCTTCCACGGTACTCTGTCTGTTTCCTCCACAGAGCAGGGCTGGCCTCTGCCTCCCTGTAGCCCCTACAACAGAGGAGGTGCTCAAAACACATGTGATGCCCCAGCTGGCTTAGCTCAGTGCATAGAGCGTTCGTCTGCAGCCTGACGGATCCCTGGTCAGGGCACAAGCCTGGACTGTGGGCTCCATCCCCAGGAGGGGGCGTGCAGGAGACAGCCAGTCAATGATTCTCTCTCATCATTGATGTTTCTAGCTCTCTCTCCTTCTCCCTTCCTCTCTGAAATCAATAAATAAGTATTTTTTTTTAAAAAAGCATATTTAGTGAATAAGAAAGAATATTTTAGATATAAATATACTCATGCATCAGGATCAGGGCATGCCGATGGCCCTATGTACCATGTTTTCCCCACTACTTATGTGGCATTTGTACTTTTTTTTGCATTTCCCCTGTCATTAGTCTTTAAGAACAACCTTTTTGACAGCTGTATAGTATTCCGTCACCTTGCTGTTGCATCATTTTTACTTTCTTTCATGCCACCTTTCTTGGTCTTTATTCAGTTGTGTCTGAATAAAGGACTTAAACAAGGAAATAGGCAGGAAAAGGAATGGGAAGGCATTTCTGACAGAAGGAACTCTCTGGAAGAAGGCAGTGTGGGTGCGGTGTGGGGAGCCGAGGGAAATCTTAAGGGCGTTGAATGCAGAAGTGGTGGCTAGTGGGCCACGTGGCCAGGAAACCTTGTGCCCAGTGGTGTGTTGTTACACTGACTCTCCAAATGCACATACGGCATTCTTCCTCCAGGGTTGATCGTTAGTCCCTAAGGTAGCATTGCAGGGGCAGCAGCTCTCACAGCCCCAGGGGAGCGACTCGGCGCAGCGCTGCCTGGTCCCTGCTCTGGCGTGCGAAGCCCTCTGTGCTCCGTGCCTGTGAGCTCTCGGCTCCCCAGGCCCCGCATCTCGGGCGAAGCGAGGGCTCAGTCCCGGGCAGTGGGCCCATCAGGGCGGCAGGAGCCCTATCTTGGGATCTGTCATCAGATTGCCCAGCTGGACGCAAACCCGCAGGTTCCCACAGCTCAGCAACTCGGAGCCGCCCCGGCCGCCGGAGCGTGGCTGCTCCTTCCGCCCCTGGAATTCGGGGCTGGGCTGGCGCTCTGCCCAGCCTCAGAGCTCAGCCACCGAGGGGGCTCCGTGTCAGGCCCCGCAGTGGGTTCAGACTGACTGAGCGCCTGCTGTATGCCAGCTCTGTCAGACCTCTGACATTTACTCCACCGCCTACTCACACCCAGCCTACGAGGTGGGTGCTATTACCCCCCGTTCACAGATGAGGAAACTGAGGCACGGAGAGGATGACTCACTTGCCTAAGAACATGGAGCTCTGAAGCGCAGGTGCCAGGATTCAGTCCGAGGCTGGCTGGATGCTCTCAAACCCCGAGCCGAGCGCCGCCTCCTGAGTTAGGTTTACGTGGCACCTGCTGTGGGCACTGCCCGGTGCTGGACTGTGTGCGGAGGCGGCGGCGGTCGGGGCTTTGTCTGTGCGGATCTTAGCAGAGGAGGAATGGGAGGAGGCTGGCCATTTATTGAGCAACTACTGTGTGCCAGGAAGGAAGCCAGGTGCCTCACACACCGTCTTAATCACTTCTCAACAGCAGTCCCCGGGAAAGGTGAGACCCCTCCCACTGACAGCTGGGCCGGGTGCTCAGGAGCCTGCCCTCGGCTCTCCTAGCGGGGTGGCCTCCAGCAGGTCCCATGCCCGCTCGGGCCACCTTTCCCCCTTTGGTCCCTTGACAGAGGCTGTTCCAGGAGACCTGAAACCTTCTGCCAGTTTGGGGTCGAAGCTTCTCACAACAACAGGAAGTGGCCAGGCCATCTGGAAACGTTGGGGACTCTGGCCACAGCCCCAGGGGAACGGCAGGGTCAGACGCCAGATATTGGGCAGGTGACAGAGCTGACTCCCTGGAGACCTGGCTGGCGCAGTCCGTGACCTCTGTAACCCTCCCCCCGGGGGAGGAGGAGAGGGGTGCCTAGGAACGTGACTTCCTGCTCAGCTCCGGAAGGCGGGCGGGCCTGGTGCTGGCGGCTTGGCTGGCTTCCCAGGTGGCCCCAGAACTAGGCCCCCAGGTCCATCGGGGTCGCCAGGGGCTGGGTAGAGTCCCTGGGTCTCTGCACGATCTCAAAAGACTAAGGTTCAGTCAAAAGTTCCCACTGAGTCGGGGGGCGGAAGGCCTGAACACCTGTCTTGAAGCCAGTACAATTTCCCCCTGGTGAGGATCTGGGGTGACTGTAACGATTAGGGGGGTGTTTTAACGACTCCCTTGGAGCTACCAGTGTTCTGAATTCAACCCTGGATCATCCCTCACCCCCATCTGAAGGATGTCGCAATACTTCTAAGGCTTGGAGCCAGTCCTGCTAGACCCATTGCCCAGGTTTTGGAAGTTGGAGGACTCATCAGTCAGTGACCAACCGGGGAGAAAATTCCAGGGATCTGAACCCCTAACGAGAGTGGCTGGGTGGGGGTCGAGGAGGGAGACGGGGCGGCAGATCACTGGCTGGGCAGCCCTCCCGGTCCCGCAGGTCTGGGTGTGCCCACACTCGTTCTGCAGGGGACTTCCCACTGGTGCCCAGCCCCAGGCTGACCTGAGTGAGTCAGGCTGGGCACCAGCCCTTCTAAGAGCTCTTAAGCAGGTAAACAATGAAACTCACGGAGAGAAATGGTGTGTGTAAGTACCTGCCCTGGGACAGGCCCTTCCCTTCCCATTATCTCATTCAAAACTCGAATAAATGGGCAAACCCGGAGCTGCAGGAGCAGATAAAAATATCTGCCTGTGGAGGAAATCCTGGAAGACGCCCCAGGAGAGGTGACCTTTGAGCTGTGCCTTGAAGAACAATCATAGTAACATCAGCCACCTTTGTAAGCTTCCCAAGCTCCTGCGGCTGTTCCTGTTGGGAGACCTGTCTCTGCTTCATCTCGTCGATTGCTCCCCAAACCCTGCGAGCGAGCAGAACAGAGGAGCGAACCAAACCAAGGCACAGGCCGGTCCACTCGCCCAACACCTCCCAGCGTCAGATTCACAGTTAGAAAGGCCAACCCACGACTGACCGACACCTGCCTGCCCTGGTGTCATCCCTCTGAACCTCCGTTTCTTTATCCGCAAAATGGGGGTAACGGGACAAGACTCTGCAGCGCACAGAGCACACTGTGCAGACGACGATGGGAAAACCCGCCACGGCTCAGAGCGGTGCCCGGCACACAGTGAGGTGCTCAAACATTGTAAACGACTTTATCATCATCGCTGCAGCGGCGGTGCCCCTCCCCCATGTTTCCCCACCCTTCCCCACCCCTCCCCACCCCCCACCCCCGGCAGCCGCGTCCTCCCCCGCAGCGCCAGCCGGTGACGTGGGTGCGGCGGCTCGCACAGTCTGGGTTTAATGGGAAACGGAGCGATAGCAGGGGAGACTGAGGCCCCTCCCTGGAATCTAACGGACCCCCAGGGAGTGGGCGACTCTCTCCTGCGACACCCCCCGGAGAGGCGGATGCTGCCCGGACAGGGCCGGGGAGGGGGCTGACCGGGAGGCGGCGCCGGGAGGGTAGGAGGAGACGGGAAGGTGCTGGAGGGCGGACAGGCCGGGGACACCCTGCGTTTCTGAGCCCGATGCCAACTCACCAGGAACCACTGGCCACGCCCATCATGGCCGTGGCCACGCCCACCTGGCCGTGCCAGCCCCGGTGCGCCCCGGTCTCCGCGGCCGGCGTGCTCCGTGCGCTTGGCTGGGGCGCCGGCAGAGCGCGCGCGGGGGACCCGGAGGCCGGCGGGGGGCCGGAGGGAGGCGGGACTGCGGGGAGGGCCCTGGGCCGCCCCTTTCCGCCCTGCCCGCCCACCGGGAGCCCCGGACCGGGAGGCGAAAGCCGGCGGCGCTCCTGCGCGCTCCACCTGCTCCGCGCGCGGCTCCTACCTGTGGCGTCCGCGGGGGCGGCGGCGGGCGCCCCTCCCCGGACCCCGCTCCTTCCTCCGCCCCCCGAAAACCTCCCGCCGGCCACCCGCGTCTCGGGCAGGGGCGCGGGGCCCCGGCACAGGGCGCAGGCTTGCCGCTGGTGACATGTAGATTCTTCTCTCCGCCACCCCCTTCTCCGCGGTCCAGCCTCGGAACCTGGGCGCCCTCCCGCCCCGAAAGTTTGGGGCTGGACGCCATGGCCAAGATCAGCTCCCTGAATGTCCGCGTGGTGGAGGGCCGGGCGCTGCCCGCCAAGGACGTGTGAGTACCCCCGGGGCGAGGGGCGTGCGGGCACCGGCTGGGGTGGGGTCGCCACTCCGCGTGCCAGGGAGGGTTGGCAGGGGTTCCTGTCTAAGACGCGAAGACCCGGTGTTGAGGCAGATTCTGCACTGGGTGAGAGGCCCCATGCCCATCGCTGCCCCGTGCCCAGATGCCCGCCCTGCCCCCCAAGGGTGGATGTCTTTGATCCTGGGGTGAACTACAGGGTCTTACAGAGACTCAGCCGGAGATTGGACGGATTCTGTCTCAGCTGGAGATGGGGATGGGATGGGATGGGGATGGGATGGGGATGGGGATGGGAATGGG
>PVJN01030790.1:0-25371 GCA_004026805.1 Lasiurus borealis | reverse complement strand
TAAAGATGTCAATTCTCCCCAACTTTATAGGTAAAATTTAATCCCAGTAAAAATCCCAGCAGGGTTTTGGCCTTTTTGGAATTTGACAAGCTGGTCCTAAAATATATGTAGAAGTGAAGGCCACAAATAGCAAAGACACTAGTAAGAACAAATGGAAAGATTTGCTCTCTCAGGTATCAAGACTTATTTTGGTCCTAACTGGTTTGGCTCAGTGGATGGAGCATCGGCCTGCAAACACAAGGGTCCCAGGTTCAATTCTGATCAAGGAATGTACTTTGGTTGCAAGCACATTCCCAGTAGGGGGTGTGCAGGAGGCAGCTGATCAATGTTTCTCTCTCATAGATGTTTTTAACTCTCTATTCCTTTCCCTTCCTCTCTGTAAAAAAACAATAAAGTATATTTTAAAAAAAGAAATATTCTCTCATATTAAAAAGAAGACTTATTTTGAAGCTTTATACAACAGTGTCATAGGCCCTAGGAATAGTATAAAGCTTTGATTTGCAACAAAGATTGTACTGTAGAGTAGTGGGAGAAGAATGGTGAATGTTGCTGAGGCAATTGGGTATCCTAAGAGAAAAGAGAAGAAAAGAAAAAGAAAACCTAGTTGAACTGTCAATCAAAATGTGAAAGGTGCTAATGTATATAGTTCAGTGATTGAGTGTTGAGCTGTGAACCAGGAGGTCATGGTTCAATTTCTAGTCAGGACACATTCCTGGATTGTGGGCTCACCAGTAGGGGGTGTGTTGCAGGAGGCAGCTGATCAGTGATTTTCTCTCATCATTGATGTTCCTATCTCCTCTCCCTCTCCCTCTCCCTCTCTCTGAAGTCAATAACATATTTTTAAAAAAATGTGAAAGGCAATATAATAAGCTCCCTAAATATAGGTAATGGAGGATACTATTCTTTTTTTGTTGTTAATTTGAGGAGACTTCTTTCCATTGATTTTTAGAGAGAGTGAAGGGAGAAAAGGAGGAAGGAAGGAAGAAAGAAAGGAAGGGAGGGAGGGAGGGAGGGAGGAAGGGGGCAGGGAGGAAGCAGGGAGGGAAAGAGGGAGAGGGAGGGAAAGAGGGAGAGGGAGAGAAGAACATCAATTGGTTGCCTCCCCCATGTTCCCTGACTGGGGCAGAATGAACCTGCAACTTAGGTGAGGTACATGCCCTTGACTGGGAATCCAGCCTGAGGTCCTTTGGTGCATGGGCCCCCATCCAGGAGCCCACCAAGAGTCACCTCATTAAAACAGACACTGTGATCACCCAGTCTAGGGATTTAGGAACTCGGTGTCAGCAACTGGGATTAAAGACCAAATATTAGGACAAAAGATGTTCCCAGCTTTTATCACTTAGGAAATTATAAGGGTTTTAGGAAGTCTGTGCCAGGAACCAGGGGCAGAGACTAATATATATTTTGTATTATCTTACAAGAGGAAAATTGCATGGCATAAGCTTTAAGGTTTTTCTTTCTAGGAGAGTGTGAAAAGAAAAATACATTTTATTTACATACAAAAAATGAAACGAGATTAAAATTGGATCACAAATATATGCTTGTCATTGCACTTTTATGTTGTTCCCTAAACTCTGAAACTTTCAGGGTTTGTGGTTTGCTTTAGTAAGTTTAATTTTGAATGGAGATGTGAACTTTAGGCTTTAGTCTTAGCCAGAAGAGGTTAAACCAAGTGTTATTTAATATCTGAATGCTCAAGGAAAGGCCAAATGAAAAAAACACAAAACCAAGTAACACCTAATGGTTATGAGCATGACTGCCTGGCTTTGAATCTTGTCTTTATGCCTTACTTTCCTTACCTGCAAAATGGCAATGATAATACCAACCATAGGCTTGTTGTGAGCTTGGGACCAGACCTTTCATTATGCTCCTCATTGTATTCCTTGTAGATGTCTAACAGTATTCAATAAGTTATTGGTGAATGAGCGAGTTAGTAAATGAATGAAATTACAAAAATCTTTTATCTGATCTTGGATACAGCGATCTGAGCTTATTGAATACTATAGAGGTGGCACTGTATACTTTGGCACTGAATTACAGTTCATATCATTCTACATCTTACTGTGCACTACATTTTCTGCCTAATTGTAACCATCTGCTTTCTGAGATATAATGGTTCTTGAATTAGAATTAATTCTGTGGGTACTTACTTTGGAAAAAGACTTTTTTTTTTTTTTATAAATGAGTTATGACTATCTGAAAATACTTGGATCTGATGACTTGAATAATTTATATACTGGGCCTCCCCGAGTATAAAGTTTATGCCTAGAATATTTTTGGAAAGGGAAAGTTGTTTGAAACTGCCAGATTTTAAGATACAAGATAATTATGGTTGTGTTCCCTTTTAGGTACTGAGTTTTTCTTTCTATGATTTTCTAGAGAATGAAGATCTAGAAAACACCAAGGTCATCTCTCCAGTGGCTTCTGCCTCTGATCCAGAGCCCCATTCCTCACCCTACAGGTAGGGACAACAACTGCTTTGGATAAAATGCTTCTAGAGATTTTCTCTTCTGAGATAAGGAATTGATGAAAGAAGTGGACAGTAATACCAAGGGAGAAGATAAGTGAATGGTTTTGCCATTAATTAATCAACCCTTAAGTGTATTTAGGGCAATGTCAGATCTATTTCAAATTATAAAATGTTCTTTCACTCTCAGAAAATAAAACTGTAATGAACAGTAATGTCTTTATTTATGTTCTCCTGAAGACTATGCTCAAATGTGAAAACATTTGAAATGGATTCTAGGTGGACTTTCAAGGAAATATGTGTTGGATTTTTATTCATAACACACACATACACATACACATACACTATTGGAGGCAGTGTTTTATTATGTAATGTTTAGATTCAACCATTATGATCACCTTCAAGTTATCATTCTTCATTTCCTCTCTGTCCATCTCATCCCTCCACCGTCAGTTATATTACAGTATATAGCAGCAAGTTGTACCGAGCCCTAGCGTGAGTGGACACACGAAACATTAACCGAATAATTAATGAAAAACGGTATCTTGGAGAACACTTTGTTAGTGAATATCACAGTCCCACTGATCAGGGAATAGCATAGTGTTGTCAAGCAGAATGGGATGATGCTCAACCAATTGAGCCACACAAGCTGAGCAAAAATCTGCGACTTCTTGAGTAGAAATTCTTTCTTCTCACCTTTGTATATGAAATAAAACTCTTTTCCCCCCAGAATTTAGATGATAAGAGATAATGATTAATATAGTTGCTGATAATAATATAAGCCACACTTCACTGAATCTTTTTCTGTAATAATGATAGAATTGCCACTTTTTATTGAATATTTATATTTGCTCAATACTATTCCAGGTGTTAAAATGTGTGATCTCATTTAATCCTCACAGCAACTCATTAAATAAGTATACCTATTGGGGTATGCCTGGGAGGGAGGGGGCCAATGGGGAGATATGTATACATGTAACACATTAAAAAAAAAAGTATACCTATTGTTTATTTTCAGA
Source organism: Lasiurus borealis (assembly GCA_004026805.1). NCBI lineage: Eukaryota > Metazoa > Chordata > Mammalia > Chiroptera > Vespertilionidae > Lasiurus > Lasiurus borealis. Next base: position 21,885 of record PVJN01030790.1, on the reverse strand, counting down.
AGAGGAAAATCAAACAGTAAATTCACTAACTTGCTCCAATTTACCTAGCTTTAGTTTTGTTTGATTCTAAAGCTTAGTCTCATAAATACAGATAGAAGGGTTTTGAGTTCTATGCTTAGAACTACTAGATTACTGTATATATCCCTCCTTTTAGAAGATACAGCCTCCTCAGGCTTTGATTATTTGAGATAATACACGTTCTCATCACATCCCCTGAGGAGAACTTTCCATCTTCCTGCCACCACCCTTTTTCGGTTGAGTTGAAGGATCTTTGTGGGGTGGGTTTTGGCACAGAACTGATTTTTCCTCCTAATAATAAATACATTTTTTGAGTAAGGAATATAGAACATTCTAAGAAAAAAGAAAATATAATTTTAAAGTTTTGTTCCTAAAATCTAGTGTGTGAAGAAAACAAAATCCAGCAGTTATGATATTAGTGCCTGAAGTTTAGCATTTGTGTTTTGTATGTACTGGGAACGGAAATGGCAGAGCACTCTTTTCTAATGAGGCTGGCCCCTCCCTTTAGGATGGCCTGCCTGTTCCGGGGTCAGCACAGCCGGAGGCTTACAGTGGGAGTGTTTTCTTTATGTGGTTTATCATTGGCATCAAGTGATTTGCAATTCATCTTTCCCAAAATACCCTTCACTGATCCTTCAGAGCATAAAATGCTAACGTGAATATTAAATTCATGTGGTTGTTGCATGTCCTGTGTAAAATATATATTTTTAAATAAACAGAACCATATTTGTGCAAAGTAGGATGCACAAAGGCAGACACTAAATTTTAGATGCCACATAGCAGAAGGGCAGGCTAATGGTCAGATTCACTGTTGTATTCTCACATTCCAAATATTCCTTCTTTGTTCCCACACAAGAATTAACATTCACTTATTTATTCAACAAATAATGAATGGGTGGCTGCTGTTTATTCATTCAACAGATATTTACTGAGAGCCAACCTTGTACCTGGCACTGTTCTAGGCACTGAAGATGCCACAAATGAACAAGCAGTCCAAGTCCCTGGTCTCATGGAGCTTATATTTTAGTGAGGGAGGCAGAGAGAAAGCAGGTATACCATAGGATTAAGAAACTGTTTTCATGGAACCTAAGTTGCCATCAACTTTAAGATGAACTGCTACTTAATGTACCGGCAAGAAAGAAAAAATGCCCGATAGTGAGTCTAATAAGAGACCCTCCCCGCCCATGCACGCGCCCCACCCCTACCCCGCCATGGAGCACTGGCTAAACAAAAGCCTGCACCATCTGTGAAAAGATAAATGAGGGGAAAATCCCCTACATAGCAAAGGGCAGCAGGGAAACGTGAAAGTCTGAGCCTTGGTACTGATGAGGGCAGGGCAAAATATGTCCCCTGAATATATGAACCGCAAGTTTAGTCACCAGTTTGTTTCCTAAATTCACTCTGCTCGTCTGGTCTAAGCAAACCCTTAAACAGAACCTCAAGGCAATTCCGACTCCATTGGTGGTGCTCCCGGGCTCCCACGCCCTGGCAGAGCAGATGCACATCCTCTGTGGAGGGACTCATGCCAGCCCAGGCCCCAGGCATTTGAAGACATCACCAGTTTTTAGGACAGCCCATATTTCAGTTGTGATAAAATCTGAAAACAAATATGCATCTTGCAGTCAACAAAATATGGTACATAATATGTCAGGCAGTAATGAGTGCAGCGAGAAAAAGTGATGCAGCGGGGGTGGAGGGGAGGCAAAGAGTGATGGGCCAGGGAGGGAGAGCCATTTTATACTCAGACATCTGGGAGGTCTCCTGAAAGTCATGGTTGAGCAGAAACCTGAGGGAAGAAGCCAGAAGGTGACTAGGGGGAGGGGATTCTAGGCAGAGGTGACAACAGGTGAAAAACCCTTAAGTGGGAGAGTGCCTGAACTGTTTGAGGATTCTCAAGACATTTGGAGGCCCTTGTTGACTGGAATAGATTGAGCAAGACGAGATCAGGTCATTCTAAGACAGTGGTTGGCAAACTGCGGCTCGTGAGCCACGGTTTGCCATTTTGTTGACTACTGAGTTTGCTGACCACTGTCCTAGGAGAGAAAGGGTCAGAGTGCAAAGGGCCTTAGGGTTCCATGTGACAGGCTTGGGTGCAGACACTGTGCAAACAGAGGGAGTAAGCTCACCTAATAGTGTCAAGAAATAAGAAATTGACTGTAATTTCTGGGTTTAAGAGGATAAAATAGACTCATAACATAGATCAATTTACAATTTATACAGGATTACCCAAGCAAACCCATAAAAACCAACAGAATCCCATAGCTAATTTTTATAGTGACTACCTCTTGTTTGTTCTGAGGCAGGTGGGAGTGACTAGGATATTTCAAAAGATGGCTTTGTTTTATCTAAATAAGAGATAATTTATAAGCAAGTAGAGGGTTTTCTTGTTTGGATTGAAAAGAAGAAAGAAAATGAAGGAAAACAAACAAAAACAAACTGACAAGCTCCAAAATAAGCCCTCTCTTTCTCATGTGGTTAAAAGTACTGTTTCCCAGCCATTACTTAGAGGACATGATGCCCGAAAGCAGCAAACCTTTTTGCCCCAAAGAATTTCTATTTATGTGGGTTGTATCTATCCATGTTTACTGTATTAGAAATTAAAACTGAAAAATTAAAAACATTGTTATTGATTCATTAAAAAAAATAATAACAAATGTATTACATGTTAATATAAATAACATGTTTTTAATGAAAAACAACTATTTTCCAAAGCAAAAATAATTTGGTGGGAAGAGAGATGCCTCAAGTCTCTGTAATGTCTGCTGTAATAAAAGACGGTTGGATTCTCAGATCTGCTTCTGCATTCACTCTGTGGCAATATCACATGTAGCCTCTGGGAAACTCCACTGTCTACTCTTTTAAGAAGATGAAAAAAGTCAAATCCTATTTTAGAATTTTTATGAAGAAGTTTTGACTTCACAGATTCCCATGAAAGAGTCTTAAGGACACAGGGGTCCTGGAAGATGCTTTGATAACTGTTGCTCTGAACAATCCATGCCTCCTCTTGTTGGAAACAGATCATTCCTGAAAGACCTGGATGTTGTGCTGCAGCCCTGGTGCTTCATGCACTTTCTAGTCTCTGGGAGCCAGGGAAGATGGGAGCGAGCATAATTATGTTCTTGCTTCTTTAAAATAACTGTTCAACTAGATATAGTTCAAGCCATCAGGATAATAGATTAAAAAGAAAAGAAAATGATTGATTACCTATTCTTATTACCCCGTGAGTGGGGTGCAATATGGATATCTGTGACAGGGTTGCATAAGGTAGGCTGTGCGATGGAAATGCTAAAACCCTGCTCCTGGGATAACTGTGAAGAGGGATTGCCTTGCTAATCAGTTTGGACTTCCTTTGTCTTGATGATCAATCAATTTCTTTCTGGTTGAAATTCTGTGTGGAACAAATGGCAGGGGTCCCAGAGAGAGGAATAAAACCAGATCTGCAGTCCACCTCCGATGCCTGAGCTATGTATTTACTGTGGTTCCTGGAGCCTGGCATGTGGCTTTGTCCATCTGTGGGCCCTCATGTACTGTCACCACTTTATTGTGGCCTTGTCCAGCCCTGGGCAGTGATCAGCTAAATTGACAGGAGACCTGAATGCCAGAGGAAAGCGGGGGGTGTGGGTGTGTCCTTTGAAGAGTGTTTTATTGCTGAATTTTTCCAGGCCTAGTATACCTTTTAAAAAGGCGAAAGATTTATGCAATCTGAAGAGAAACCAGAGTATCTAGTGTGCCTTTTAAAAGAGTCCTTGAATGACACGTTGTCTTCCTCTGAGAGGCCGCAGATGGTACCTCCTGTGAGCAAGGATGCCGCAGAAGATCTTCAAAAAGCAGCCAGTGTCTTGGAGGCTCAGGCCTTGGTGGAACAGAAATTGCAGCCTGCAGACCAGGGCCAGGTCCTCAACAAGGTAGGAAGCACATTCTCACTCTCTCTTTCAAAAGGAGGAGTTTTCGGCACCAAAATCTAGGTACATAAGGATGGGCTGGAATTAGAAAGCACTGTGAAGGTGGCTCCCAGAATTCTCTTTGCTCTTTTTGGGCATCTCATTTTTAATTGTTTGGCGATTGATCATGTGTATCTTCCACAAGGCCCATCAGTGTACCAGTAGGCACCTATTTAAAAAATGAAGCATTAGAATGAATGTTTACATGTTGTCTACAATCCCCTCAATGTGAGGAGCCTAAACCATTGGACTGTGTTTTAGTCTCACTTGTCTTATGGTGGATCTACTCAGGGATTTATGGGAAAGATCCTATAGAAATGGCATTGATAGCAGTGGTGTTCTGGCATGGAATAATGTGTTGTTTATATCATTACTAACATCTGAATTATATAAAAAAAGAGCTAAGTGACCATCTGACCGTCCGACTGTCCAACCAGTAGCTGTGATGCACACTGACCATTAGGGGGCTCAACACAGGAGCTGCTGAGCTGTGGTGACTTGGCAGCAGTGATTCTTGGGTGATGCACCCTGGAATTAGAGGGGTGCATCACCTGAGAACCACCCTCTCTCAATCTGGGACCCCTGGGGGAATACCAGAGGGCTGGTTTTGTCCTGATTACCACAGGCCAGGACGAGGGACCCCACCGGCTGGAGGGACCCAGGGGCCCTTCGAGCTGTGGCACTGCCCTTCGAGCAGCCCCATGGGCCACCTTCTGATTAATTTCCTTTCAATGTGCACGAATCCGTCCACCAGGGCACTAGTGTATATTATAATAACAAATGGTATTAGTGTGAATGAAGACAATGGCAAACATTATAATTACATTTGTATAATGCATTAGACTTTATAAAACATTTTATCCACAATGCTTTATTTATTCCTGAGAATAACCCTGTGAGATGGTACCCTGTGCCTACACTTTACAGATTAGGAAACTGAGGCTAAAAGCTATTAGTGACTTTACTAAGGCTATGTAGCTAATCAGTTACAAGATAAATCCTTTGTTTAGCCTTCTGGAAAAGGAAGGACTCATTTAAGCAAGTTAGCCATACTCTTGATTGACTTCATTTAGAACCAAAAGACTTACTCTACAGAAACAGGTAGTATGAGAATATAGTTTGGGAGGTTACAAAATTTATTTATTTATTGCAAATATAATTCTAGCCTCTTAACTGGACTGCTATCTCACTGATGTGTTCTCCCATGTTGGCAGTAGGTACTGGTACACTACTTGTGCTACCTGCCGACTGCTTGGAGAAGGAACAGGAAGTTAAGGCATAAAAGCATGAAACAGAGGAACCCTAATCTGAGTGATTTGAAGTGAGACCAGTCCGGAGAGATTGCAGGCTCCTGCCTTGGGTTGTTGAGGGCTTTGAGTATCAAGTGACATTTGCACTCTTCCATGTAGGTTAGATGTCTGACAGCAAATACACTGTGTGTAAATGCAAATCCTGGGGCTGGTCTAAGGGGAAATTATAATTACTTATAGAACACTGATACTGGATGAGACAACCAATAGGATAAGAGATACAGACAGAGACAACAAACTGTATTCTCTCTGCAGTGCTTTAGTGAATTGATTGACAGTGACCTGGAAGGAACCCTTGAATGGGAACTGTAGCAGGAGGACTGTGTGGCAGAGTGGGAGTTGAGCTGTCATGAGTGACGCCGTAGGGAGATACTGTGCAGGCCAAGCTGAGACCGAGGCCTGGCTCGAGAAGCTGCTGATGCACAAGTCAGGAGCAAGCTCTGAGGATGTTTGTGGGCAAGGATTCTATAAAGTGTCTTGAGTAGGTAAGTTACAAAAGGTAGAAGAGAGCATGTCTTTAAATTAGGGCACACTTTGGTGGCATTAAAATAATTAAATTTATTAGCAACCTGTAGCTGGAAGAAAGAGAAGGAATAAGAATGTTGACTAGCACCTTAAGCTCACTCAGAGTTGGGAGAGTGGAGGTCATTGGAATCGGCCACTCTAACATGTCCTCTAACTGGAATTGTTGTGCAGATGGCCAAGTATCAAGCTCCACAGAGGTCTGGGGACATGGTTATGATCCAGTCTGAGCACACAGGAACTATAGATATCCTTTCGGCTGACTTGGAATCTGCAGATCTTTTGGGAGACCACAGGAAAGGTAAGACTTTTGGGAGGTGGTTTCTCTGTTTCCAGCGGGTACTTAAAAGAAAGGCAGGCAGACAGATAGATGGAAGGAAAAAGAGAAAGTGACTTGTGAAAGGAAGTAGAAAAAGCCAGTAGAAAGAGTGCCTTTGACTATGACAACTTCCATAAGCAAAATGCCAGGTGTGGCAGCGTGTCCTCTTGGTTCCACTGTAGTAAGCTGCTTGTCCTTTTCAGTCTCCCCACCGCTGATGGCTCCTCCCTGCATCTGGACCTTTGCCAAGATGAAGGAATTCAAAAGCAAGCTGGGCAAGGAGAAGAACAGCTGCCTGGTGGTGAAGCGGGGTGAGGTGGTGACCATCCGGGTTCCTACCCATCCAGAGGGGAAGCGTGTCTGCTGGGAGTTTGCCACTGATGACTATGACATTGGCTTTGGAATTTATTTTGACTGGACCCCTGTAACCAGCACAGACATAACTGTGCAGGTCAGTGATTCGAGTGAGGATGAGGATGAAGACGAGGAAGAGGAGGAGGGGCTTGAAGGTAAATGTAACTTGAACCTAGGTGACAGTTTCCTTTTCAGGCTCAACCTAATATCTAGTGACCACTTCCTGTGTTGTACCAGTCCTCCTCTTCCTCAGAATGTGGGTGAGGAATCCCTTGCAGCATTGCCTGCTAAGTTGAGTGACGTAGGCCAAAGTCAGACCCTCAAAGAGCATTCGGGTGGGATTGGATAGGTGCTTTAGGAAAGCATATTTTCCTTTTAATCAGTACCTGCTGTTTTCCCAACATCTCCTTGGGGACAGGGATGGGACAGGAGCAGGGAAACAGGTAGGTCATTGCTGTAGTGCATAGAGGCACTGTTATTCAGATCACACATAAACCTGAGATTATTTTTCATTTATCATTTAGTTTTATGATATTTATATTTATTCTTGGCCTGGAACCAAACTGAGTGATTATAATTTGCTAACTGTACCCATATCCCCCTCCTCCCCCTAACAGATGATCACAGCTGGCTGACTACTGTTTACTTTTTTATTTTATGCCTGGAGCAGTTTTAAAAGTACCTAACTGGCACCATCCGAGTGTGCTCCATCCTAGTTGTTACTTGCAATACCTTCTCAGGATGGTCCTAGGGCACTTTGGAGGGTGGGGACTCTAATATAAATCTAAGTATAGTTTTACTCCGTGATTTTCCTGTATCATCTTGAAATCATTTCCTTAACTTGCTTTTTTGTGAACAAGCAAGTCTGCAGGAAATCTTAAGTTATTTAGAAAAGAGGAGAACCTCATATCTTATTTGCTGCTCTTTAGGAGGCCAGCTGGAAGGTCTAGGTCACTTTGCAGCGTGTTTGTCTGCATTTCCTATCTCCATTAGCTAGTTCGTTCCCTTGTTGAGTCAAGGATGTGACAATCATCCCTTCTACATATCTTTCTCCCCCTTGTTAATGTCCAGACACTACTGGAGTTAGGCAGGCTCCATAAGGCTAAATCATCGTTTCTCAGTGGAGGCCTTATTGGCATTTGGGGTGGGATGCTTGTTTGTGAGGCAGGTGCTGTCCTCATGTTTAGCACTCCCGGGCCCTTGGGTCACCCAGATATTTCCACATTCCTGTAGGAGGGCAAGAGCAACCCCTCCCCCCTCCGGAGTGAAAACCACTAGTTCACGGAGTCCATTCTCTTACCTTCAGGTAGGACTTATGTGTGTTTCCTGAACTCATGTCCAGACACTCTGCCATTTTGCTCATGCAGACCCTGTCCCAGCTGGAGATGTGGAGAGAGGCTCCAGGAGCTCCTTGCGGGGTCGCTACGGGGAGGTCATGCCCGTGTACCGGAGGGACAGCCACCGAGACGTGCAGGCTGGCAGCCACGACTACCCCGGGGAGGGCATCTACCTGCTCAAGTTTGACAACTCCTACTCCCTGCTTCGCAACAAGACTCTCTACTTCCACGTCTACTACACTAGCTGAAGGCCGGGGGACCAGGCAGGTGGTGTTTGCTGGCTGAGCAGGCTGCCAGATGGTGCCTCTCATTTCTGACGGGCAAGAGCTCGAGGTTGAGCATGAGGCTCCTGACCCTCATGCCCTGCCTGGCATGCCTGACCGTTGACCCCACGTAGCTTTGCCCGCTCCTCGGCTTCTGCAGGTGGTGGTGTAGTGCCCCTGTTCTGTGGTCCATGACTCACACTCTTCTTGCTTCAGATTCCAGCAAAATCCCTCTATGAAGGTGCCCACCAGGCAAAAGCCTAAAAGCAAGTTGGGTGTAGCCTTCTAAAAATAAGTATTTGGTACAGGATGGCTGCTCACTCCTCTCTCAGAGCCGTTATTGCAGATGCGTTTGGTGGTACCCACTCTTTTTTTGCAAGTGCTGAGAGAGGGAAAGCACACTGTCCATGAAGGAGCCCATTTCCCTGGCTGGAGAAGGCTCTGTCCAGCTGCTCACCACTGCCATATTCCTGCCTGCCAGTTCTTCATGGTCGCTAGCACAGGCTAGGAGCCCTCAAGGCCTGTGAAGGGTGTTATTAGACCCGAGGGCTCGCCTCTGCCTCTTTGCCTCCTCTTTTCACTTTCCTACACCTGTGTGTTCAGCATCACAGCAAGAACTTCTGTGCAATCCAAAGGGATGGCCACTGTAACTTTTCTGGGAAGAAAAACTGCCTCCATCACTTCCCGTTTCAGGAGGCAGTGGCCCTTACCAAGGGCACCTGTGCTTGAAGGGCAAAGGGTGACAGTTAGGTACTGGATTGATGCCAGAGCCCACATCTTTGAAAGGCAAATGTTACTAATGTTTGTTTGTTTGTTGTATAATCCAAGAAAGTTAAAAAAAAAACACAAAAAAACAAACACAACACCATCCAGATTCTTTCTTCGGAGTAGGCATGTTATTTAGAAACTTGGCTTTGGAACCAATCAGACTTCCAAAGTTTCTGTGTTTAGCTGTCTTGCATTGAGGGCTTAAAGCTTTTGATGTTCAGAGTCTCTTAGGAAAGGTGGTAATGAGCTTCACTGTTGCTGCTGATCGGATGTGTTCTTCACCAGGCCAGATCTTGTGTTTCCCTGGTGACAGCCCCTCCCACTCTGAGTGCAGAGGTCACCACAGTGGGAGGGTGGCAGGGGCCTCTGGCAGAGAAGGGACCATTGTGGTTGTCGGTACCTCCTTAGTTCTTATTCCTTATGTTAAGTCTGTTACTGCCTTAGAATTTTGAAGGAGAAGTAGATTTATTTATTACTTTATTTATTTTTTTTTAGCACATTTCATTTTGTCTTTGAAACAGTTTCCATCTGTTTCTGAGAAGACTGCCATCTGTTCTGAGCCATTGAGGTCGCCTCCTCTATGGAGCTGATGATGATTTTAGAAGAAGCTGGAAAGTGATGAGTGCCCATTCCTGCCAGGCCAGTCCTGTGATGCTTTGGGAGGAATCTGCTTCCCTCTGAGCTGGATGACCGACCCCAGCATCCCCTCTGAGGAAGTCTAGATTGGGAGGAAACCTGCCCATTTGCCCCCGGTTGAGTACAGAGGACCTGACTAGCCAATCAGAGATGTCCTGTGATTCCCAAATGCCAAAGTCTTTTTCTGCTCTGCAGAGTCACTTTCTTCAAGATGATTTCTCTGGCTCATTCCTTCCCGGTGTGGGTGCTTCGCGCCAGGCCTCCCCTCCCTATTGGAGCAGGAAGTGGAAGACCAGGGCTCCTCACAATAGGTGTGTAGTAGCATCGGAAGGAGCAGTCCAGCCTGCACCTTCTGTTCCCCTGGGAGCAAGTCCCAAAGTAGGGTGGGATTAGTGGCCTGCCATAGCATCCCCGTCCTCTGAGCAGCACCATACTGCCATTATTTTACATATGAGTGCGTTTTGTAGAGGGTTACACTGGCCAAAACTGATACACTTTGTAAGAAATTAGAAATTATTTTAGTGACTGTCCTATTTGGGCAGCGAAAAGCCAACTTGCTGTGCGTCATCCCATTGGATAGCTGAGTGACCACTCTTTCATCACGAAAGCTGAATCATGCCTTTGCTAACATAATCTTTGTAAAATAATTTTCTACTGAGCTGTTCTGCAGTCAGCCAAAGCCTTGCTCATTTTTCCTGCTTATTATTAACTTCTGACTTGCTCTTAAAATGGAGCCGCCAGGCCGTAGCAAGCTCCCTGGATAAACTTATTGTTTATTTTTGCCGTGAGCGTCTCTGTACTTGTTTCCTTTGGAATCTTAGTTCTGTTGCATCAGGGAAGCCTGAGGGGCTTGTTCCCATTGCCTCTGTGTGCCTCTTACTGTCTGGTCACTTTTGAAGTCCTGGATATTGTTATATTTTATTCTACACTGGCGTTTCCCTGGCAGTCAGGGTTTCTTTGTTCCATTTGCACAAGTGGCTGAGAGAAGGGATTTTTAAAATTCATTCACTATTCTCATGTTAAATTTCTGAAATGATTGTATTGTAAGGATAAAATATTAGGTACTGAAGCAAAGGTAATTACTGAGAATTTCACAGCCCAGCAAATTCTAAGAGTTAGTTATTTCCTTAGTCTCACCCTGTCCAAATTTACAGAACTAAACAATGAAAAGAAAATCGTTTGTTTTCACCCTCACCCTGTCCTCCAGAGCACAGATCAATATTAACAATCAAAAGAAAGTACTTCATCATAGGAGAGAGAATGGAATTCTCTACACAGAGTGCTGAGTCCTTCAATTTCTTCACTTTGTTTGGTTTTGCTACTTTGTTAAGAGATGGGGCTTCTAGAAAGGAAGACATGTTTAAAGAGTTAATTTGCCCCAACATTTTACTATGAAAAATTTTCAGCAAAAATTTAAAAAGAAAGATATAGCAAACACCCTTATATATATCCTACCACATTGATTTTAAAAGTATGACCTGCTAATTTTTAGACAAAGATGATTCTATTATTCTGTTCCTTTTGACAAGTGTCCAGTTAGTCTGTGTTCCCTGCAGACACCAACTCTCCTATGTCAGGGAGTTCCTGGATCTTTGCAAACTTGTTTCATGCAACATGAGTTACCTAGGAGGCGGACCTCATAAAAGTGTTCCCTGGTCTCCATCTTTCAGACTCACACTGTATTGCCCCTCCCCCTCAGTCATTTATCATGTTTTCTTCTCCAGCGTGCCAGCATTGCAGTGAGGTAATTGTGAAACTGCTATGGAAGGACTTCACTGTAATCTCTCTTGCTCTGTGAGACATCCTCAGGACTCTGACATAAAACCTCAATCCTCAGACAGTCTATAGCTTTAAAATGGATGTAGGTAGCAGCTTGAAATGAGGCCATTGTTATTTTTTTCTTAATTGACTCATGCACTTTAAAAATATTGTTATCTGATACTTAGGAGAGAAAACCTCAGACTTTGACAATATATATACTGTCCTCATATATTATGTATATGGAAGAATTAGATCTGAAAGCTCACTGCCTTATATTAATCAGTGGGCTTAGATGTTAATGTAAAATTTATAGGAAATACCTGAATTGATGTGTTTTTGATTGAGCCTTCCCAGTCCCTCTTTGAAAGAATTAGGTGAAACCCAAAAGTCTGTATTTTTATATTTATTTTTTAAAACCACTTTTCTGTAAAAGTTTGACCTTTCATCCCAAAGTATGTGGTCATAAGGTACATTGTTGGGTGACCCTGATATTTATATAACAGACTTGTTTTAGGGAAAGCGACCTGAGTGAAACAGTTGTGTACATCTTGAGAACTGCCTTTTTAAATTGATGATAAGGAGTGAAAACAATAAGATGAGGGAAACAGAAAGCTATCAAATATATATATATATATATAATAGAATTTTGCTCAGATCTGATTTTATTTAGTTTTTTTAATTTTATTTTATTGAAGAGAGAGAGAGAGAGAGAGAGAGAGAGAGAGAGACACTGATGTGAGAGAAATGATGATTGATTACCTCTCGCACATGCCCTGACTGGGGATTGAATCTGCAACCTGGATAAGTGCCCTGACTAGGAGTTGAACCCACCACCTTTTTGGTGTTTGGCATCATATTCCACCTGAGTCACACTAGTCATGCCTGATTCTGTTTAGTTCTTAGTTTGTGGTTCATTAGTTGGAACTGTTCTTTAAGCCAGAAGCCTTGCTGGTTCTCTATGTGCTTGTTGTGGAAATTCCAAACCCACTTTGCTGTCTTTCCCAGCAGGACTTACTTTGACATATTTATGAGAAGGTCATCTTTGCTTAGTGTACTCCTAGTCCAAGGCTTTATTTCATCTATCTTCTCTGGGACTTACAAGTCAAGTGTATGAAAAAGGATAGTGTGTTTAGAAAGCAGCAAGGCGGACTTCCAGTTGTACCACTGTGGCCCCAGTTGGTTTTGACTCTGGCTGAGAAAAGAATGAAATAGGTTAATTTTGACCAACACCATAGATGAGTCTCAAGCCATAAGCTGTGCCCTGTAGCCTGACCTCCCTGTGAGGTATAGGAGTCAGCATCTTCTTTAATCTGGGTGGGCTAAGGACACACAGTAGTAAATGGAACAGACCAACAGAATCTGCTAGAGCTTCCATTTAGATTTTCCTCCTGAGTCTGAAAGATCCACATGGAACTGTAGCTAGTCTCTTTCCACCTGGCTCAAAGTGCTGAACTGAAGCTGCTGGGACGGGAAGAGCATCATCCCCTCTACATCTCAGTGGTTGAAGAGTTGGAAAGTGAGTTTCTGTCCAAAGGAAGGCGGTTTCTGTTGTTGTGAGGGTAGCTGGTTAAGGGATTTATGGTCATTAAGAGCAAGTAACTTTGTTCATTGTGTTTGTGCTCAGGGAGCTGTGATGCATGATTCTTTGGGGAGGAAGTAGGAAGTGGGCGTCTAAATCCAGTCACAACCCAGTGCTTTCCAGCAGTCAGTCCGGTGTGTGGTGAGTGTCCACATGGCCAAAATCCCAATCTTCGCGCCCATGGGATCCTGTCCCTGGGCCCTCATTTCCACACAGCAGAGAGACAGAATGGGACTAGCCCCTTCCATTTCTTTCTGATGTCTTGGGTATTTCTGGTGTTGCTGAGCACTGGCAGCAGGATAGCCCAGGCCTCAGTTTAGCCAGTTAGCCAGAATTAAGTAATAGCGGTCATAGAGTTGAGTAGATAAAGCAGCCAGTCAGGGTTTGAAGTAGAGCTTTGAGTCAGAGGCCTCCCTGGAAGGAGGAATTATGACTTACAGATTTGGACAATTGGGCGACTGTACAACTAGACCTCTTGTTAACCTTACCAAGTGCGTGAAGAGGATGGGACAGTGTTGTAATGATGAGGACGACCAAGTAGTTGAGTTAGCTAATAACTGGAGCAAGCCCTCCGTCTGTGGGAACTGTATTCTGTTTCTGGGGTTTGAAGCTCTGCAGTGTTCTTAGAGTCTGGCCTCAGGGCCCACTGAAGGAGCCAGTCTCCTATGGGCAGGGACTTGGGTGTTCTGCGAAGGAGAACATTCTGCAAAGGAGAACCCCTGGGAGCTGGTTCCAGGCGTCCTCTGGGAATGAGGGCGGCCGTTGGGTAAGAACTGCCTCGGCTCTCTTGGTGCCTGGTTATGGTCAGTGTCTAACCATTCCAGCACTTGTGGACAGTTCTTTGGCATCTATCCAGTTGTCTACGTAATGAGCTTAGGGCAAGATTGGGGACTCAAAGGCTGAGAAACACTTAGCTGTGGGGCCAGATTTCAGACATCACTGCTCCCTCTGGAGTGTTGCGTTGTCCCTGCCTGAACCAGGAAGGCCCCTCCGGTTGGAGTCTCTCTTCACCAAGCCAAGGCACCCCAATTAATCGCCTAAAGCCTTGAGTGTGGGATTCATTTACAAAGAGTCAATCCCTTCAAAAACTAAGGCCAAAAGCAAGACTCTTCTTTATAGTGCTGGTACTGCTTTGAACTTGGTTTCTGTTACATGTTCTTTGATTTCTCAAAGGCCCCAGGCTGTGGACCAGATTGATTTCATGGCTCTTCACTCTCAGAGATGAGGAAAAGGTGCCCAGCAATCTAGAGATACAGATTTTCTAAATTAAATTCCAGTTTCATGTCACGGTAAGCAGGTAGTTTGGGCTTACCCAGGGGTAAAGTATTATATGTGAAATCTTTTCAGGGACAAGTATATTTTCTAGAAGTTCTGAATAGGGTCAGGAACACTTCTGAAGTTTTGGCTTGAACTATTATAGTACATAGGGTTACGGAGGAGCTCGTCATGGCGTCACTGTAAGGGGCTCTCCTCCTGAACTCCTGTCCTCACTTAGGGTTCATATGCCTCGCCTGCGATGTTCCTTGTGATCGGTTGTTACTGTTGCTTTTTAGGTTCAGGCAAGAGTCATCTGGAAAACATTATCTTAATTCATTCTCTTATGTCTTAAACAGTATAGGAAATTACATGTTAAAAACTCTACTAACATCCCTTTCTGAGATGATTGTCCCATAAATGAAAATTTTGTTTGTTTAATTAATCAAGTTGCATTATTTCCACTTAGCCTTGTCCAAGAGCAAGTCCAAGCCTATAACCCATGACTGGTACAGCCATCCGTGCTCCCTTCATAATGGGAAGTGCTTTGAAATTCCCAGAAGAGAAAGCTGCTTTGTAATCAAAGTGATGGGTTTTAAGAAAGCCAGCTTTGGATGAGGGTAATTGGAATAGAGAGAGGTGCTTGAAGATTTCCTAAACCACATTATGCCATTTTGCTCATTTCGGAAAGGCCTGCTCTGGTGCCAGTTGGAAAGATGATCTGTCAGTTGGAAAGATGATCACACTTTCTTGGTAAATATTTAAGCAATTGGCAACTATCTTTCCTTATTCTATGTCATGTACTGATGCTGACATTACAAAGAGGGGTCTGAAAGGGGAACAGTCATTTATTTAAAATACAAAAGAATCTCAGCCAGTCATTCATTGCAATTTGTTTCGTATGTCCTCTATCATGAGAAATGCTGTCAGCCCCTCCTTTGATTTCTAAGTTGAGAGCTCTGTACCAAATTGTTATTCAATCATGTCCTCTGAGTGATTTTTCCTTTAAAATGCCATATTTACCACCCTGTAGCACTGACTGTGTTGCTGTGATACACAGATGATCCTGAGCTACGGTTCTCTGTCTAAGAAGCTCAGGCCTGTGTTTTTATATTATGTAACAGTTTTGTGATGCTTCTGTGCATTCTTTGTCTTCTCTTCCGAGTTTTGAAATCTGTCATAAATAAACTTTTTCACTATGCACCTGAAACATTTGAGTTATATCTTAATGAACCTGATTTACATTAAATTTTTTATTAATCTCGCCTTTGCATCTTAAAATGAAATGTATTTTGTAAACTTAATCTATTGAGGCTATACAAATTAAGAAAATTGACAGTTAAGAAAATATTGAGAATAAGGTTAATGATAGATCTTTCATCTGCATTTAAATCATAGCAGAGTATTATGAACGGGGAGCTAGGTTTGGCCCAAGAGTGAAAAATCTGGTTTAGAGTAATGATCACTAAATGGAACATTATCAGGTTTTGTCAGTATTTAGTCCCCAGTGATGTTCATTTTCCAATGCATTTACTTATTTACTCTGTTCAAATGTGGAGCCAGTACTTGGAACACCAGGGTAATCATTAACTCAGCCAGAGTGGTATTAATTTAGCCTATTTTCACTTGCAAAATTGACACCTATACACTGTCTTTGGCATCTCTTACAATGCTGCACATTCCTGCTGTCTATTTCAGAATCCGAAGGACTCACATCTGAGCAGAGAGGGTGCCATTTAAATATTTCCTTTAGTGATATCATGGTTCCAAGATGAGCTTGTTCCATCTTTCCTTTTAGAGGCTGTTGTATCAGGAAGCAGAGATCTTAAATAATTGTGAGTTAAATGATATAACCTTACCACCAAACTACTCTGCAACCAATCATAAGAAGCCCAGGCACACTGTATATAACTAAGGCTCTTGAATGCATTACGTTGGGCATGTTGAATATGTTACTGTGTGATTTTTTTTTTTAAATCCTCACCCAAGGATATTTTTTCCATTAAATTTTTTTTTAAAGACAGTAGAAGGAAAAGAGAGTAAAGGGAGGGAGGGAGGGAAGGAGAGATATAGAGAGAGAGAGGGAGGAAGGAAGGAAAAAGGGAAAGAAAGAAAGAAAGAAAGGAAGAAAGAAGAAAGGAAGGAAGGAAGAAAGGAAGAAAGAAAGAAAGGTTGACATGAGAAAGATAGATTAATTGGTTACCTTGCACGTGCCCTAACCTGGGCCAGGAATCCAACCTACAACCAAGATAATGTCCTTGACCAGGGATAGAACCTGTGACCGTTAGGTCCATGGGCTGATGCTCTAATCTCTGAGCCAAACCAGCTAGGGCTAAAGATTATTTTTTAATTTGTAATGGCACTCATATCTGTCATATCATTGACCCTGACATAGTTCAGGCTTATATAAGGAAGCTCACACACTGCAACTCTTGACCTTCAGCTGATGTTTTTTAACCATGAGGTTCTGGCTGTACTCAGCAGCTTAGTCAGGTATCCTTGCAAAGTGGAACGATGCCTGCTGTGACCTTGAAATCAAAAGGTAAATAACTTGTGTTTAAAGTTAGGAGGAGCCAATAAAATGAATACTTATCTTATGAATGTATGTCTCCACCTCTTTGTCCAGTAAGTTTACTATTTTTTTTTTTAATGGATATGTAAAAATTGCTTTGGAACAAAATCCTGTATTTTTGGCTTTGTTCTTAAGTCTTTGCTGCTTTCATCCTTCTAAAGTATTTGCCATGCCGAACTGGTTTGGCTCAGTGGGTAGAGTGTCAGCCTGCAGACTGAAAGGTCCCGGGTTCGATTCTGGTCAAGGGCAGATACCTTAGTTGGAGGCACATCCCCAGTGGGGATGGGGGGCGTGCAGGAGGCATCTGATTGATGTTTCTCTCATCGATGTTTCTAACTATCTTCTTTCCTTCCTCTCTCTCTAAAAAAAAAATATATATATATATATATATATATATACACATATATATATATATATATATATATATAAATAATTTGCTTTTATTTAACTACTTCCATCAATTTACCAGTATCAGTCCACCCCAACATCTGCTGTTCATCCCCTGTGACCACACGCACTGAGGGAAGACTGCAGATCACATCTCCCTGTGCTCTCCCTGGCCAGGATCAGGTACCTGCTAATTTTTCTTCACATATCTAACAACTCATGTGAACTTTTACCACCGCTCGGCCTTTGGAGAGAAGCCCCTCCTGGAAAACATCCCCTAAAGGGTTGATGGTTTTGGATCGAGAGACACATCCACCCCCTGAAAATTAGAATGTATCTGCAGACTGGAAGGAGTCGCAGAGGAGGTAATAATCTTCAAAACACTTTGTAGAAGCGTCATTATCGCTAAGTCTTAGAGCCCTTTGATCTGACCTCTAGACAAAAGTCTATGCACTTGGGGAAATATTTGTTCCTTCATGACCTTCTAGGGCCCCGAAGAAGGAGAGAGACCTGCAGGGAGACCACCCACAGCTGCCCAGGAAGGATATCTTCCCTTTAACAGACATGTGTGGAGCAAAGCTACACCTTTCTTGGCACTTGGATAACAGAGGGAAGACAGGAGTGCTGCCCTAGAGGAGCTTGTGGGAACGCCGCCCTCCTGTAGAGGTGATGGTGCAGAAATGCCTTCTCATACCTCCTAAAGCATAGCTAACTTCTCTAGGGACAGAGAGCTTTCTCTCCCGTGAAGCCAGGCCCAGGTTCCTGAGGATGGCTTCCTGTAGGGAGGGCAGGAGCCAGCGAAATCTCAGATCTCCAGCCGAGCAGCTAACCATGCTGATGACCTGGACTCCATGGAAGCCCCAGGGCTGGGAACACATGATAATGTCACTCTGACTCCGAACTGCAGGCCCAGAAGTCAGACACACTGCTCTTCTTCCTCATTAGCTGTGGTCATTTGGTGAGGCCACGACCTGGATGCATCCATTGATCCCCTTTTCCTCCAACACACCCTGCTTTTCATCCTTTATTTCAGTGGTTCTCAACCTTCCTAAGGCCGCAACCCTTGCATACAGTTCCTCATGTGGTGGTGACCCCCAACCATGAAATTTTGCTACTGTTATGCATCGTGATGTAAATATCTGCATTTTCCGATGGTCTTAGGCCTCCGACCCCTGTGAAAGGGTCATTCGACCCCCAAACGGGTCTCGACCCACAGGTTGAGAACCGCTGCTTTAGTTGATCCTGAGACAGTGGCTCCCCTGGACCTGCCTTCTGTTCACAGTCCTCCCAAATCTTATCTCCCCAGACCCCTCACTTCTCACAGCCCTAGTCCCTGAAACCCACAGGAGACATCAGAGAAGTTGTTGCAGGCCCCTGAGAGGGGAGCTGGGCCTGGGTTGGTTCTCTCCTCGGTTCTAGGTGAAGAAGGCAGCCAGGGTGGTCCCAGCACTGGCCTTAGGACCAGCTTGTGTTACTATAGACTGGGGGAGAGCTGCCTCTACCAGGACAAACTCATCTCAGGAACTAGAGTGGCCCACTTGGGACATTCTAGAGCCTAGAACCGAGGTTGTCTAAGAGAGGAGGAGGAGCCTCGAAGAAGCCAGGATGAGAGAGAATTAGATCCCTGGGGTTAAGGCTGAAGAATAGGGATTCCTGGCTGAGAAAGGTGGCTTCCATTTGAACCAGACACATACACTGAGTGGCAAGAGTATTATGATCTCTGAATACATAATCTGGCCACTCAGTGTGTGTCCTATATAATAAAAGGCTAATATGCAAATTGTTTCTTCCACTAGGAGTTCGACCAGCAGGCAGGTTGGCCAACTGCCCATGTCCCCTCCCCCTGGCCAGGCTGGTCGGCCCCACCCATGCACAAATTCATGCATCGGGCCTCTGATATATATACACTGAGTGGCCAGATTATTATGTGTTCAGAGATCATAATAATCTGGTCACTCAGTGTACATCTTAGTTCCCTGTTTAAACCTTCAGCCATGCAGGGGAAATGCAATCACAGGTATAGGACCCCAATCTCCCTACATCTCTGCCAGGTGGTGATCCTGGTCCCAGCTGAACATTGCTTGGCATGGGAACCAAAGGCACGCAGTTACCTGCTTGGTCTCCTGAGCTAGTCTGGTCGGTAACTGTTCACACTGCCCATGGAGGAGGCTGCCTCCAGTTCTCAGACCATTCATTCATGGATTTACCCTCTACGCCTGATCCGGGATTGGTCCACAGAATGCTGCCTCTAAAGGTGAGGGACAGGGCTGAGGGCACTTCCCTGTCAGTGCTAGAGTGGAACACTTAAGGGTGCCATTCCGAGTCCTGGGAACTTAGCTGGTCACAAGTGCCTTCTTTTCTGCTTTTTAAAAATACTAGAGGCCCATTTCACAAAGAGATTTGTGCAATAGGCCTGCCTTTCCTTGGCGGCCAGCACCGGTTTTTCTCTGGCACCTGGGACCCAGGCCTTCCCTCTGGCCAGAGTCTGCTGCCTTTGCTATAAACTTCGGCCAGAGGCTGCCTTCTTGTCTTTGCTGCAGACTCTGGCTGGATCTGCCATCTTCGCTGCAGACTTTCTTCCTCTTTGCTGCAGACTCCAGAGTCTGCAGTCTTAGTCTTCACTGTGGCCAGAGTGCTGCTCTTGTAGATCCCTTCACCCCTCGCCCTCCCTCTCATAGCAGGTGTCCTGCCCCTCCTGGCTACACCTTGTCTGGAGCAGCTGGGCAGCTGCCATCTTTCTTCTAATTTGCATATTCCCTCCTGATTGGCTGGTAGGTGTAGTGGAGTGATGGTTAATTTGCATGTTTCTCTTTTATTAATTAGCTATTTTTGTTGATTTCAGAGAGGAATGAAGAGGGAAAGAGAGGAACATCAATGATGAGAGAGAACCATTGATTGGCTACCTCCTGCCCCCAATTGGGGATCAAGCCTGCAACCTTGGGCATGTGCCCAGACCAGGAATCGAACCATAACCTTCTGGTTCATAGGTCGACAGTTAACCACTGAGCCATGCTGGCTGGGCTTCCCTGCTTCTTATATCTCTTCACCTCTGGATCTTGTCTGACTCTCTCAGGTAATCTTTTGGGCTTAGGTACCAGGGGCCACAGGGTGGGCAAGGGGCTGGTCTAGGCACGGGAATTCCAGCTAGAAAGAATGTTCATCTTCGAGAACTGCCTTTACCAAAACTTGAACATCTCAGTCTTAATGAACAACGAGGCGGCCTGGGCTTCAGTTTAATGATCAAATTGTAGGGTGGGCATTCTTTGGAGTCAGCTACAGTAGAGCTTGGGAGGTGGCACACGGACTCCTATGGCTCTCGGGTAAACTTGCCAGGCAGTCTGGTCTGCATTCTCACTTCACCTTAATGACTATACCATGACTTAGGGAGCAGGTAATGTTCCTGCCTCCCTCTCTACCTCCCAGCATCCTCCCATCCCATTTTGACAGATGAGGGGATGAAGGCAGAATGAGGTTGCGTTAAGGCAGATCCACAGCTGCAGTTCAATTTCAAGGGATGGGAGTGCAAGTCTTCTGCTTCTCCAGTTAGGGCTTGCTCATTTCCAGGCCTGTTCAGCCCACCCAGCTTCTGCTCCTGTACCAGTGGGTGTGGCTTGAGAGCTAGGCCCTCAGCTCCGGGGGCGTGTCTGGCTGCCGGCAGGGGTGAGACACTTGGAAGGCCTCCAAGGCCAGCAGTGCCTTGTTGATTCGGTTGATGGTAGGGTAGGGAGTTAGATCCACCTTGAACCTGTGGCAGAGAAACACCCACCTCAGACAAGGTCAGCAGGGGTATTGGGAGGGGGGGCGGCGAGGGCAGCACAGAGGCAGGGCTGGAGGAGGCCCCTGGGGCTGGCCAGGGAAGGGCTGGAAAGGTGGCCCTGCAGATGGAAGGCTTATTTTCACATCTCTGGGGAGAGCCAGCTCTTATGCAGTATCGTCTGATGTCTTTGTTACCTACTGCTCCTATTCCAAGCAATGGCTATTTATTGAGAACCTACTATGTGTAAGAGACAGTGCTAGGCATTTATAAATGAAGATTGTCTCTCCACCTGAGTCATAAGCTTCCAGGAAATAGGGAATGGGTCATACATTTCTGAATCCCTAAGGGTCCCTAACGCAGTGCCTTCCACAGAGAGGTTCTCATTCATGCCTTCCTGAGGGTCGATGTGGTAAACAGAGATGGAGCTCACCACAGGGCACAGACACACCATGTCTGGGATAGCAGGCTCTGGGGGTTTCTTCTAAGGGGGTCCACCAGGTGAGCAGCCTCCTCTTAGAACATTGGTTCTCGATCTTTCTAATGCCGCTATCCTTTAATACAGTTCCTCATGTTGTGGTGACCCCCAACCATAAAATTATTTTTGTTGCTACTTCATAATTGTAATTTTGTTACTGTTAAATGAATCGTAATGTAAATATCTGTGTTTTCCGATGGTCTTAGGCTCTACAGCAGCAGTTCTCAACCTGTGGGTCGCAATCCACAGGTTGAGAATCGCTAACAGGGTCGCCTAGGATTACAACCCACAGGTTGAGAACTGCTGCTGTAGAGCCTAAGACCATCAGAAAACACAGATATTTATTTATATTACGATTCATTAACAGTAGCAAAATTACAGTTATGAAGTAGCAACAAAAATAATTTTATGGTTGGGGGTCACCACAACATGAGGAACTGTATTAAAGGGTCTCAGCATTAGAAAGGTTGAGAACCACTGTCTTAGAAGGAGGGGCTATGCAGGATCACCTGGGCTGCAGGTGGGCCCGGGAGATGGATGGCAGAGCCAGAAGCAAATGGGAACCTCATGATGTTGCACTGAAGACTTCTGCCTGTGGCTGGTGTGGCTTGGCACAGGGGCCGGCCAGGAGG
>PVJN01030789.1:0-25352 GCA_004026805.1 Lasiurus borealis | reverse complement strand
ACACAGATACGATTCATAACAGTAGCAAAATTACAGTTATGAAGTAGCAGCAAAAATAATTTTATGGTTGGGGGTCACCACAACATGAGGAACTGTATTAAAGGGTTTCGGCATTAGAAAGGTTGAGAACCACTGCTCTAGAGTCTAGACTATTTCTCACTCATCCATGCTTCAAAACAGAGAACCCCCAGATGCTTCCCGTTTGAGGTTCTGAACGCTGAGCCTGAACTAAATGCAACTCATGACGTGATGTGCAAGTTGGAGAGAGGTACGGCAGAGAGAGCAATGTGAAAGAAGCAGTCACTTATTGGATTTGAAATGCTTTTTAAAACTGAATCATAGCAATTTACTTCTACCATTTAACATCATCTTAGTAAAGCAAACAAGATAACAAAATGATAACATCCTCCAAAAAGTAATTCTCATATTGTTTGTCCAGCTACTTGCAGATTATATTAAAACTGGAAGTGGCCTATTTTTAGGGATTTATATAACATTTATTATTAGTCTGGTTGGTTACCAAGTGCAGCACAGAATCTTGGTACTGAGACTATCAAACCAAAAGCTGCAATTTGGCTAGCATTGATAGGGTAGATGTAACTAACCTCTTGCTACAGTGTTACTGTGTGTGTGTGTGTGTGTGTGTGTGTGTGTGTGTGTGTGTGTGTGTGTTGTACTTCAAAAAACCACATGGCACTGACATAATAAGGGCAAATGGAATATGTTTGGATTAGGCCATCATGACTGAGCCAAGTTGCTTGGTAACTCTTCAAAATCAATGCTAAGTCAAGGTCTACTGTATTCTTCTTTTTTTTTTATTATTTTTTTATACATGTTTCCCCATGCCCCCCCTCCCTCCCAGGCATACCCCAACCCCCCCAGTGTCTGTGTTCATTGGTTATGCTTATATGCATGCATACAAGTCCCTTGATTGATCTCCCATCTACCCCACCTAACTGTATTCTTCTTAACATGCTACATGATAAAGTTCAGGCAGATTCATGTAGGTTGTAAGAACGTTAAGCATAATAGTTACTATCACATGTACCTCAATTTCCTACAACTTCCTCTCTGGGAAAATTGGGTACTGAGAATCAATAGCATGCCACTCACAGAGCTGGAAGACAGTATAGGAAAGGAGCTGCAAAGAATTAGCAGCTGGTTAGGGAACTGGATTAACAGCCTGAACAAACACTGCCATCATTCTTCTGCCAGATCTCTTCCGGGTCACACAGAAAGTGCCCTCCTTCAAATCAAATAAAACTGGACTAATTTAGAAAACAAACCTCCCAATACCGAGCTAGCTGAATTGACAGGAAGATCCCCAGTGCCACACTAGGATACAGTGTGAATCTCCAGGCTCTGGGCTTGGTCTGGTATACATTTCAAACCATTTACTGGTTCTGGTAAACTCCAAGAAAGTCACATAATGCTTTGTTTCCTCTATTTCTTAACTAACAAATCATTTTAAAAATAATTACTAAAATAATTTTATCTTTCAATGATACTTATTTTTTCAATGACGGTTTATTGAGACTATTCCATTTGCCTGGAACCTCACAAAAGGGGATACAAGGTGACTGTGAATTATATACAATGAATATAACTTATATAATGTAAAATAATACATGCTTTTAATGTTACATATGCTATATATTATTTATATAATTATGTATTCAATGACCGCTTTCATTGGGAAAAAATCACCACAGAAAACATAGTATTATAAAGCATCAGCTGTCCTCTTTACCTCCATCCTACTTTCTAGAAACAGAAATATATTGTTCACATTTTTAAATCTGTTAGAAGCCATTTCTGTGACTATTTTACTCTAATTTTGATTCATCAGTTACCACAGTTATTACTGATCCTCTTACCCTGGAAACTGAAAATTTAGCTTACTCATGCCATCACTCTCCCACATCTCCTCCTTTAAATGTCCTTGTAACTTTGAATATATATATATATATTAATCCATATTCCTTGTTCAGGAACTTTCAGTGGTATTAATTGTCTCCTATTTTTTAGCAGCCTTGTTTTCTCTCCACCTTGTTCATGCCAGTTTCATGGCCACGTTCCTTGGTGAGCTGTCACATAGTCCATGTTAATACATGAATCTTTTTGCACCAACCAAGTAATACATGATTTGTCCACTCTACAGGTTATCTATATATATTAGAGGCCCGATGCACAAAATTCGTGCAAGACGCTTGGCCCTCGCAGTCCCACCTGCCTCAGATGGCCTGCTCACACAGTCCCAGCTTCATCCAAAAGGTCGTCTGGACAGTTGTTCTGCTGTTCAGTCTAATTAGCATATTAGCTCTTTATTATATAGGATAATAGAGAAATATGCTAATTCACCGGGATTCTGTAATGAGTCGGCCAGACAGGAGAAGGTCGCACACACAGCATCGGGGGGCAGGGGTGGCAGGGCCTCCGCACACCTGTGCTGGGGAAAGGCCTGGTCCACAGCCACCAAGGCTGCTTCAAGGGCCGGAGAGGGAGGCAGGGCCGGACCGGCGACTCCAGGATGGGCGGGGCAGCCGGATGCACCCCACGCAGGTCCAGCCACCCAGCTGGACAGCAGATGGCAGGACCCGCTTGGCCATCGCTGCAGCAAACTGGGAGCAGGCAAGCACAGCCTGTAGGCAGCACCCAGCAGGGCCTGCTTGGCCCTTGCCATGATGTGAAGCAGGCAGGCCCTGCGGAAAGCAGAATACACGGGGAGTGGGCCTAAACCATCAGTAGGACATCCCCTGAGTGCTCCCAGATTGGAGAGGGTACAGGTCTGGCTGAGCCCCCCCCCCCACCTGCACAAATTTCATGCACCAGGCCTCTAGCAAATAAATAAGCAAGATCTGAATTGCATGCCTATGTAAATAATATTCACACCTGTCCAAATTTATACATGGATTATATTTCTTTTTTTGTATGCTCGAACAGTGGGGACTCTGGACTATGCAAGGAAAATGTTAAGACACTCACTGACCTGTTTCAAATCATCCCACATTTTAATATTTGGCATATAATTTAATATTTGGCATATAATTTACTTACTCAATTTGTTTCCCAATTTTTTTTTATTTTTTTGTTTTGTTTTTGGTACTATTTGCCTTTAAAATACTTTTTTTTTCTACTTTTAATTGTGTCATTTCCAATGATTCTCAAAGTGTAGCATGCAAAACTTTGTGGTTGCCTAAGGCCCTTTGGGAGCTAAAAGGTCAAAACTATTTTTACAATGACACTAAGACATCACTTGTCTTTTTCATTGTGTCTAAAAGCAATGGTGGGTAAAACTAATGAAAATGAACAGGCAGTGTACAATATAAAGGAAGATAACAGTTGTATTTTAGAATGTCCTTATAGAACAGTTAAAAATGTTAATTTTACTAACTCTCAAGCTTTGGTTGAACATTTCTGTAATGTTCTGTGACAAAATGGAAAGTACCCCTGAAGCAGATTGCTGTTGCATATTGAAATATAATGGATGTGTCCAGAAATGACACTTTTATGATTGAGTTGTGAGCTTAGCCACTTTTTTTAGTAGAAACTATTTTGATATCAAAGAACAACTGACAAACTATGGTTATGCAGACTTTAGCATTTAGAGACTCAGACACTGAATTAAATAAGCCCTCCATTTCAACAAGATGAAAAATATCTTGGAAAAAAAATTTAGGCCAGATTGATGGTATAATTCAGTAACAAATATTTTTGAAATAACCAATATATGTTGTTACAAAAATTGTCCAAGATTTATTCAAAGTGCAACACACACTGAAGTATTTTTAAACAGCTTTGTTGCGGTATAATGAACATACACTAAGCTGTACATATTTAAAGTACACTGTTCATATATCTATCTGTACACCCAAGAAACCATCATAACCAAGATGATAAACATATTAGTCCTGGCCCAAATTTCATCATGGCCTTTATAATATGTCCTTCTCCTTCTGCCCCTTCCACACCACCCTCCAAATCCATCTCCATCTCCAGCTATCCACAGCTACCTTCTGTCACTACAAATTAGTTCACATTTTCTAAAATGTTCTTTAATGGAATAATAAGCATGAACTAAGCTGTTTTTCTCCTGGTTTCTTTCACTCAGCATTTGTATCAAGTTCATTCATTTTTATTGTTGAATAATATCCGTCATATGCATATACCACCATTTGTTTATTTATTCATCTGTTGATGAACTGTGAGTTGTTTCCAGTGTTTTACTATAACTAATAAAGCTGCTGTGAACATTCATGTGTGTATCTTTGTATGACATATGCTCTATAATGTCTCTTGGGAAAATACCTAGGAGTGAAATGGCTGGATTATGTGGTAAGTGTATGTTTAACTTTTTAAAAACTGCTAAACTGTTTTCCAATGCAGTTCTACTATTTCACAGTTCTACTAGCAGCATATGAGAGTTCCAGTGCCTAGTCTTTGAAATACAGTGGTACCTCGAGATACGAGTTTAATTTGTTCCGTAACCTTGAGGCGTGGGAAACTATGAGACGCTCTAGTCTCAGTAAACTGGTGGGTCGTGTGCAGCCGGCCGATCCGTGCGATGACTCCTATCTCAAATGTTGCTCGTATTTCAAAGCAAAAATCTCTCACTCAATGGCTCGTATCTCAAAAATCTCATATGTTAGGGCACTCGTATCTTGAGTTACCACTGTATTGGGTATAGTCAGTCTTTTTAACGTTAGCCTTTAAAATATGTATGAAGAGATCTAACACTATAGTCTTATTCCACATTAACCTAATGAATATTGAGTATCTCTTCATGTGCTTATTTGCTTCCTATATAGCATTTTTAGTGAACTGTCTGTTCAAATTTTTTTTCTATTATTGCTTTGTTTTGTTCTTTTATTGATTTTTAAGAGTTCTTTACATATTTTTATATGAATCTTTATATATATATCCTATCTAATAAGAGAATAATATGAAAATTGATCATCACTCCAACACACAAGATGGCTGACCCCATGTGGTCAAAGATGGTTGCCCCATGTAGACACAAGATGGCCAGCAGGGGAAGGTATTTGGAAGGGGCTGGGCCTGCAGGGAAGGGCAGTTGTAGGTGATCAGGCAAGCAGGGGAGAACAGTTGGGAGGAGACAAACCTGTAGGGAGGGCAGTTGGGGGTGATCAAGTCTGCAGGGGAGGGCAGTTAGGGATGACCTGCCTGGCAGAGGAGGAAAGTTGGGGGCGACTGGACCTGCAGGGAAGGACAGTTGTGGAGGACCTATACCTGCAGGGGAGAGGAGTTGGGGGGAGACCAGGCCTGCAGGGGAGGGAAGTTGGGGGAGACTTGGCCTACAGGGGAGGGCAGTTAGGGGCAATCAAGCTAGCAGTGGAGCATTTAGGCATCAATCAGACTGGTAGGGGAGAGGTTAGGGGGTGATCAGGCTGGCAGGCAGAAGTGGTTAGGGGAAATCAGGAAGGTAGGTAGCAGTTGGGAGCCAGCAGTCCTGGATTGTGAGAGGGATGTCCGAATCACCATTTAGGCCTGATCCTGATTGGGTTCCCAGACTGGAGAGGGTGCAGGCTAGGCTGAGAGACACAACCCCATGCATGAATTTCTTGCACCAGGCCTCTATTATATATATGTACACACGTGTGTGTGTGTGTGTGTGTGTGTGTGTGTGTGTGTGTGTATCTACACTAATAAAAGAGAAACAGGCAAATTGACCATCATTCTGCTATACCCACCAGCCAATTAACCAACAAAGATGGTGGGAACCACGGAGCTGGAGTGAGCATGACCCTTGGGTTAACCCCAGTGATGGAGGAAGCCAAGCTTCTCACCTACCCTGGCCAGTCATGGCCTTCACTCAAGGCTACAAAGTTTCAATTACAGAAGATAAATAAATCCCAGATACTTGCTCCAGCCAGCCCTGGCCTCTGCTCAAGGAGGTGCTGGAAAAAAAAAAAGCAAAAAAGGATGGGCTGGGAGCTTGGGCAGGGGTGTGATCAGTCTGCAAACAGCCATAAGCCCTTCACCCAGACTGGCCACACCCTTATGAGGTAAGGGTCCCCACTGGGGGGGGGGGGGGGGGTTGGCCCCTCACGCAGGCAGCCAGACACTCCAAAGGGCACCTCCGCCATGAAGAGGCTGGGGCCAGCCTGCAAACAGCCATCAGCCTCTCACCCAGGCTGGCCACATACCCCTGGTCTGATTCCTGTAAATGGACAGTCGAACATCCCTCAAGGGGTCCCAGATTGGAGAGGGTGCAGGCTGGGCTGAGGGACTGAGGGACCCCCCTCCCATGCACAAATTTCATGCACCAGGCCTCTACTATGTGTGGTGTGTGGTGTGTGTGTGTGTGTGTATGCATGCATATATATGATTTGAATTTACTTTGTTCCAGCCTCTGCCTTCTCTTTACATTCTCTTAACAGAGTCTTTTAAAAATGTTTTATTTTGATGACATCTAACTTATCTACTTTTTATTTTGTGTTTTTGTGTTTTTTGTTTGTATACTTAAAATACCTTTGTCTAACCCATGGAAACAAATATTTCCTTCTATATTCTACATGTTTTATAGGTTTAGGTTTTACATTAGACATACAAAATGTTTTAACTTAATATCGGCATATAGTGTAAAGTGTGGATCAAAGGTCATAATTTATTTTGCATTTGGATAGTCGATTGTTCTAGCACTATATACCAAAAAGATTGTATTTTCTCCACTGTAATTCTTTTGCTTTGTTGCAAACCAGTTGTACTTTTCTTTTTTAATCCTCATCTAAGGCTATCTTTCCACTGTTTATTTTTTGTTGTTTTTTTGTTTTGTTTTGTTTTTGTTTTTTAAGGACAGTGCAAGAGAGAGGGAAAGACAGAGAAACATCCATGTGAGAGAAACACATAAATTGGTTACTTCTTATAGGAGCCCTGATCAGGGCCCTTGACCAGAATCAAACCTGGGACCCTTTGGTCCAAAGGCTGATGCTCTATCCACTGAGCCAAACAAGCTAGGGCCATGGTTGGCAAACTGCGGCTCTTTGGATCCTTGAATGTAGCTCTGCCACAAAATACCATGGCCTGGGCATGTCTATTTTGAAGACGTGGCGTTAGAAGAAGTTTAAGTTTAAAAAATTTGGCTCTCAAAATAAATTTCAATCATTGTACTGTCAATATTTGGCTCTGTTGACAATATTTTCCAATTTTCTTTGTGATTTATTTTTTGATACATAGTTATTGCTATTATTTATTTTCCAAATATTTGTTTTCTAGAGATTTTTATTATTGATTTCTACATTATTAGTATATTTTTAAATATATTTTTGTAAGACATATATTTTGAATTTATTGAAGCTTGCTAGATGTTTTCTGTATGTTCTGTCAATACTTTGTGGTGATTTTTTTCTTCTTTTTCTCCCTAGATCTTTATTGCTAGAGAGTTTTTGCTATAAACAGAGCCTTAAAGAAAAGGTTTTGTGCTTTTTTTTACATAATTGTGGTTCTAGTGATTATTAGCAGAGGTTGATATTACCATCTTTGTGAAGACATTTAATCATCCCTGTAATTATTAATGGTGCCAATTCATTCTAACGTTCTTAAAATTCTTACTAAATTACCAGTGTGCTGATATTGATATGAAAATAAATGGCAACGGACCTGTTTCTAATTTCCAGGAAAAAATTTAAAGCAAATGCTTGTCATAACTCCTGCTGCAAACAAATCTTACATAAGAGATTTCTTATTGATTCAAATTATAAAAATCCCAAGAAACTTTGGATGAACTGAGATACGATAGGATATGACTTTTACAGAACTCATTAATTTTTTAGAGTCACCACAAAGTGCAAATCTATTTCAAAGCAAGTTACAGGAAGCTGGAAGAAATATTGACATGAACTCTGAAAATGGAGATATTTGGATGACTTCAGTCTTCATGGCTGTGAGTTCTTAAAATAGGGAAGGCCTGTTCTCTAGATTTCACGGAGGCAAATTTGGCATAGATCTGGCCTGCCTGGAAAAGCTCCACTGTGTTGATGTATAAAGCAGAGTTAAAAGCATGTCTCCTTGGCATGATATGGCCACATAGAGCAGGATGCATATGGCTCTTCCTCAATGAATGTTCTTGCTGCTTTGAGCTAAGATTTCCGTCCTCCTACTCCCCTAACCGCCCCCCCCCCCATAACCTTGCAAATATTTGCACAGCATGTACCTGATAATATTTTTAAAAGGCACAGGCCCCAGAGAGTTAGGAAGGCATAATACTGTATGCCTAGAACAATAATTAGTAAATGCTCTAATGTATTTTCATTATGGCTGGTTCCGGAGACTGGTCCAAGTTCTTATAAAGAGCAAAACCTCAGTAAATATTTTTGAGTGAATAAATAAATTCCAAAACATGCTTCTTTCCTTCAGAAGAGAAAACTTTTTTGTAGTATTTTCTCTATGGACTTTTTCTGACTGCAAGGTTATCATTTAATGTAGAAAGCACTGAACCCAAGCATATAATTATGACCATTATCCGGGCTAGTAAAAGGAAACTCTTCTTACCTCCAATAAGAACTGCAATAGGGTTATATAAACAGGACATACAAAGATGAGTCACAGTAAAATGTAATAACAGAATTCAATAAGAGCTGCAGAAATAAAGAATTGTGAGCAAAGATAAGATAGGATATGAATAGGATGTTGACATTTGGATGAGATTAAGAATAGATATGTAGCCGAAACAGGCTTGGCTCATTGGATAGAGCGTCGGCCTGCAGACTGAAGGGTCCCAGGCTCGATTCTGGTCAAGGGCATGTACCTTGGTTGTGGGCACATCCCCAGTAGGGGGCATGCAGGAGGCAGCTGATCGATGTTTCTCTCTCATCAATGTTTCTAACTCTCTATCTCTCACCCTTCCTGTCTATAAAAAATCAATAAAATATATTAAAAAAAAAGAATAAATATGTATAAGCTCTGGAAGCAAGTTCTGTGAACAAATCAATTGTTTTGTTTTTTCTAGGGCTGGTGCATTCCTATAGTGAGGATGAAATCTGAAGAGATATATAAAAGTCAAATATAAATATCAAAGACTATAAATACCAATCTATAACAATTAAACCCTATGTGTTTTTTTTTATAAAAAAGTGTATTTGTGAAAATGGTATTAGCGGAAAATCAAATCAGCAGAATTTGATTTAAAGAAAACCAATTTATCACAGTTTTTTCTTGTGGAATGTACTTTTGGTTTTCTATTTAAAAATCCATTGCTCACATTACAATTAGTAACACTTATCACAAAGCTACAGTAAACAAAATATATTGTAATTGCTGAGGTTGGAAAAATAGACCAAGAAAATAGAATTCAGAGTCCATAAATAAATCCATACATCTATATCCAGTTGGTTTTTTGCAAGAATGCTAAGATGATTCAATAGGAACAGAATAATCTTTTCAACAAATGTAGCAAAATAACTGATATCCATATATAAAAGAATTAAACTGAGTTATTTTCCTCAACTCAAAATTATTAACAACCTAAACATAAAACTAAAATCACTAAAGTCTTACAGAAAAACATAGGGTTGAATTTTCATGACTTTGAATTTAGCACTGACTTCTTAGATATTATACCAAAACCATGAACTGCAATAGCAACAACAGAAACAGATAAATTGGACTTAATCAAAGTATACTGCCAGGAAATGAATTGATGACTTACAAAATGCGAAAAGATATTTCCAAATTATAATATCTCTTAACATACTATCCAGGATACATAGAAAACGCTTACAACTCATCAACAAAGATCAAACCTCTCAATTAAAAAATGGGTCAAAGACTTGAATAACCATTTTTAGTAAGTAAGAAATATAGGTGGCAAATAAACACATGGAAAGATGCTCAACTTTGTTCATTAGAGAAATACAAATCAAAACCACAGTGAGATATCACTTCCCACCCATTAGAATGACTACTATTTAAAATAAAAACAGAAAATAACAACTGTTAGCAAAACTGTGGAAAAATTAGAACTCTCAAACATTGCTAGTAAGGATGTAAAATGGTTCAGCTACTGCAGAAACAGTTTGGTGATTCCTCAAAAAGTTAAACATAAAATAACCATATGACCCAGCAATGCTGCTTCCAGATATATACCTGAAAGAATTGAAATTAAGTATTGAATGCTTACACATGTATGTTTTTAGCAGCACTATCTGCAATACTCAAAAAGTAGAAATAACCCAGGCCCATCAATAAATGAACAATTAAAAAAAAAGTGTTCCATACACACAATGGAACTGCAGTCATAAAAATGAATAAAGTACTTTTAACATAGTACAACAGACACAAAATATCAAATTATATGATTTCATTTCTATAATATATTCAGATAAGTAAATTCCCTGAGAGAAAATTAATGGTTTCCAGTGGCTGGAGAGTGAGGGGGTAATGGGAAGTAGGTCCTCAATGGTTATGGGGTTTTCTTTAGGGGTGATAAATATTTGGAACTAGATAGAAGTATTGCACAAAATAGTGAATATACTAAATTTCATTGAATTGCTCACTTTAAAAAGGGTTAATTTTAAACTTATCTGTACTTTGCCTCAGGACTGATAAGCCTCAGGACTGAGAAGAAGGAATATGAACATAAGTAATTCTAACAATTAGTAGTTCTTCTATATTAAATAATTTGCTGATTATAAGTATCACCTTAGAAACTAAAATGCGATGAATGAAGTTACTGACCGATCAGAAGCTTTACAATTTTTTTTTTTACAATATGATGGATAGGAGTATGACTGGGGTTCTATTTTCAATAATGAAGAAAGGCTCAAAGGATTACGATCTGAAATAAGGATAGACATAGATCTCTCTGAAAAGACAAGCTCAACCACAAATTACCTGGCGCTCATAATCGGATTAAGGCTTTGTGCTTCTATGCAAAAAAGAATGCCAGAAGCAAACTCGAATCCTTTCTGGAGGAAGATAAAGTCACCCAGTTCTCTAATAAAATAATGAATGTGCTTGTCAAGGTAACAAGAGCGAAGGTCGAGTGGAAGGGTTGGATTTAAAGCGGAGATAACAGAACCAGCCACCTGCCATCAATTTGCGTGAGGGCACAGGACTCAGAAAGAAGAGGCAATTCTGACCCAGTATTATAACTTGGGCATCTAGGAGGCGAGACATGGTATAAATTGAGTCGGACAGACCACAAAAAGAGTAGATTTAGGAAATGAAAGAGCTAATACGTTTTGATGGGGATTTATTACACCTTGAAGCATCTGTGGAGATGTGTCCTATTACAGGAAGAGTGTCTAGGAAAACAATATTTTTTATATGTCTGGACCTGATTCTTTGCAGTTGCCATCCCTGGGCAGCCTGACTGTGCATGATGTGAATGCCACCTGGTGAAAGTCATCTGAAACAGCTTTGCGGTGAAAGGCTAAAGTGGACAGTCATGTTGGGAATGCACTCTTCTAAGCGTGTAAAGGATAAGCGAATTTTTAAAAGTGAAATGGAGGTATTATTTTATGTATTTGAAGGAGAATTCATAAACCTTATAGTTAATTGTTTTAGAAATTGGTATCTCAGTACAGTTTTCCCATTCCACTGGAAACTCGATGAGTACTCATATCACAGTATAGGCTGGAAATACAGTCTCCGCATCAGTTTGCTACTCTACAGAAGACATTCCTGCCTGGACCCCAGGTTAGATATGGAGTTTTAATAATATTTGAAAACTGCGTATAAAAGATTTATATTTTCAATTGTTTGCTAGCCTTTATCTAAATTGCATTTATCTCAACACACTAAATTCTGTCATTTTCTTTCTCTTTCTCAGCACACTTATATAAGAATCCGTTTTCAAAGACTTTTGAGAAAAAGCTATTTATAAAGCAGGCTGGGCTTATAAGAAAACAAACAACTGATACAAAATAATCAGTTTAGAAACAGATATCTAAAGTAAAATATGTAATGATTACATTCAACACAAATATAGATCTTATATTTTATATTTATTATAGTAAAGAAAGAGGGGCAGAGATCTCAAAATTCTGACTACATTAAAGAGGCATGAAGAATGAACAGGAAGAGGGAAGGAAGATGCATAGCATTTCTTGAGGGGAAACATTTATACCTTGGTTTTGGTGGAAAAAAAGTCAAATGTTTGGGCAGTCTTTTTTTTTTTAATTAAACTATGTCCATTTTCAGAAGAGTGTGTGAGAGCATAATAGCCAATCAATAGCAACTGTTCCAGAATCTCTGAGATTGCAGCCCATAATCAAGCCTTCCAGCCAGAGCTGCCCGGTGCAGAGAGAACCCACACGAACCTCGGCAGAGGCTGGGAGGGAGACTTGCAGAGGACCAGAGGCAAGCTTGGGAAACACCGGCAGGGAGGCTGGTTTAAGCAAAAGGAGAAATGAATTCTGCCAGGGAAATGTTTCTGCAACACACAGAAATATAACATAAAATAAAGCCAGCCTTGAAACATGAACTAAAACGATAACCAAAGGCTTCGAGATAGGGATGCACCATGTGGGGAGAGTAGAGAGTAACCTCAGCTGTGGTGCAGCGGGAAGTGGTGGGAGGCAAACCCAAGGATACGTTAACATCTTTTGGGGGGCAGCTTAGTAAGAACGGCGAGAAAAGTACTTTCCTACAAAAATCCACTAAGATGTATAACCCAACGATACGTTAACATCTTGTCTAGGGCAGCTTAGTAAGGACTGCGGGAAAAGTACTTTCCTGCAAAAATCCACCAAGATATAGAAGACCTTTAGGCATAATCATCCCTCCTGGTGTGCCCTAGATTAGGAAAACTGCGCCTTTAAATATATTTTGCGTTGATTGCAGAGAGGAAGGGAGAGGGGGAGAGAGAGAGAAAATATTAACGAGGAGAACCATTCATGGGCTGCCTCCTGCACGACCCCCCACCCCCACCCCTGGGGATGGAGCCCCAACCCCGGCAGGTGCCCTGCTTGACATGGAACCTAACCCACGGAACCACCCCGGCTGGGCCTCAATGGGCTCCTTCAGATGCTCCGTGTAAAACCCACGAGTGGGGAATGCACACCTGAGTATATTTTGACTGTCCATGAACCTTAAAACAGCGGTTCTCAACATGTGGGTCTCGACCCTTTGGGGGTCCATTGACCCTTTCACAGGGGTCACCTAAGACTATTGGAAAACACCTATTTCCCATGGTCTTAGGAACCAACACACCGCTCCTCGGTGTAGCAAAGTGTAGCCATGTAGCTTACTGTTGTCATAGGAAGACTGTTGCCCGTGCTACACCACGATTCAAGACAAAATTTCATTTATTTGTAATTAGAAATAAATATCTCACAATATACAATTACATGTTGTTTTTGTGACTAATCCCTATGCTTTAATGATGTTCCATTTGTAACAATGAAGATACATCCTGCCTATCAGATATTTACATTACAGTTCATAACAGTAGCAAAATTACAGTGATGAAGTAGCAACGGAAATAATTTTATGGTCGGGGGTCACCACCACATGAGGAGCTGCATTAAAGGGTCGCGGCCTTAGGAAGGTTGAGAACCGCTGTCTTAATAGAGGGCCATCCTATTCAGTAAGATGCCGCTGACTTTGCACTGGGAAGGTGAAAGAGATGCTCCTTTAGCTGACCATTTCTGCAAAAATTATGTCCAACGCCACACCCTATGTTCTCACTTTGCATTTGTGGACATTTTAGGAAGGGACTATGACCAGCAGCAAAAGGCAGCTCATTGGCTGAGGACGGAGGCCGCTGGTCAGAGCCAGGAGGAGAGCCAGCATCTGCCCAGCCCGGGGAGCCTGCCACTGAAACCAGCTCTCACCTGGAGTTTCCGGTGGGAGGTCCGCAGAAGGTTCCAGAAAAGAAACGGTATTTACCTGTTTGGTCCTGGCGGCGGCGGCTTGGTGCGCAGCTGCGGCCGGTGCATCCACCTGCAAAGGATGCTGGCTCGGACCGGCTCCGGCTTCCGAGCAGGAGGATCCAGTGCCCTGCGGCCGGCTCCTCCCGCCACAACGGGCTGATTCCCCGCCGGACGGGGGACGGGGGGCGGGGAGCCAGCCCCCCACGGCAACGGTGTGGGGTCCCCAGGGCAGGTCTGGCCAGCGACAGCCCGCCACCTCCACGTGCAGACCGGCATCCAGGAGAACTCGGGCGACCCTGGGCAGCGTGGGGCACGTGGTCTGGCACGTGATCCATAAGAACTAGTACCGCCCTGATGTGCTCACAGCCGCCCACCCCTTCCCCTTAAAGCAACTTTCTTTTTTCTTCTTATTTTCATTTTTTAAATTTTTTTAATTAATTTTTTATACATATCTCCCCATTGCCCCCCCCCCTCCCTCCCAGGCATACCCCAACCCCCCAGTGTCTATGTTCATTGGTTATGCTTATATGCATAGATACAAGTCCTTTGATTGATCTCTTATCTAGCTCACCTAACTTTAATCTTCCTGCTGTAATTTCACAGTCTGTTTGAAGCTTTACTGCCTCTGTATCTATCCTTTTGTTCATCAGTTTATAATGTTCTTTATTATCCACCAATGAGTGAGATCATGTGATGCTTCTCCTTCATTGACTGGCAGCAACCTGGTTGGAACTGGAGAGCCTTATGCTTAGTAAATCAACTTTCTTCAAAATAAATAAATAAATAAATAATAAAGATAAATAAATAAATAAATAAATAATAATAGTAATAAGGCAAATAAAAATATAAATGCACAATGTGTCAAACACAACTATGGTTTTATAAAATACTTTTTTTTAATTGGACAGTCACTGATATAAACTTATAAAGTACAAGTCGTATGTCTGTAGTATCTTCATGTTCCTTCTGTTCAAAACCTCTTGGATCAAAATGCAGGATTTGGGGGTCAATTAAATGAGTATAAGGCCCAGCTCTGCCATTTAGTGGCACTTGCATTCTGGCCAAACGCTTCCACTTGCCAATACGGCCAATAGGGCCCTTGAATGGAGCTGCTGCACGGATTGAAGGACGTAAGGATTAACCTTTCTGCAGAGAGCACATAGGTCACGCACAGTCAGCGATGACAAAATCAGTTTTTCACAGTGGTCAAGAAGACTGTTGTTATAGTAAACTATCTATACACATACTTTTAAATGTATCTGAGAGGCTTTCTATCTTGCTTTATATGAGTTAGCACGGTAGCCAAGGATGGTGTCCCATAAATCTGTAGCAAAACTGTGAAAACCTAATACTGTTACGTAATGAATGAATATGTTTAAAGAAAATAAAGTGGTTATTTTGCCCTGCAGAGAGCTAAAAATCCCCATTGAGGACTATTTACTCTGGTAATAATATGGGTCCTATTTCATAACCATGAAAAACTGATTTTGACTAATTTTGAAGACTTAATTTCTGTATTTTGACTTGGTAATTAGACTTTTTTTAACTCACAGTTTCTCCTTCATAAACTTCTCAGAAAAAATATAATTAGGAAGATACTTTAATGAGGATACATATAACTTTGATGTAGCCTTTACCATCGATTATCCCACGCTGATGTGGAAGTACTCTGAAGGTTTTTCAGCTTTGCTATGCAACCTGACCTTTGCAACACCCCAAAAATGGAATGCTTACATGCCACGTTTAAATTCCATCTTACAATATGGTATGCCATTCTTTTCCAACATAACACAGTGATTTCAGACCATTGTAAGCTTGACACCTGATTTCACTTTAACAACACCTGCTCAGAGCGTAATTAGTAGCCCATTTTTATAAAAAAATAAAAAAAAGGACTTCCACACTGCACAGATGGCATTCCTCATACCAGACAAGCAACGATGTATATTTGGAAACCAGCCAGACTGTCTGCAAAAATTGTGAGAATTTCAAGACAGGCATCTGAGCAGAAGGAAAAATTTCCCTTTTCTTTCAAACCATAAATGAACATCTGTTAAAGCCTAGTCTCCTTCACTTTTCTTTCTACTTACTCTCACCCAGCTTGGTCCATAGGAGCACAATTTCAAAGACTGTAACCAAATTTTTGGTTCGGCTGTTAACCCATATATTGTTCATTACAAAATGCTCCAGAGCTATGTTTTACAACTAACTTGGGTTTACAGCCACTTCTTTGAATGGACCTTGTAACCATTTCATTCAGGCATTAAGTCAACAAATATATTTTTTAAAGTATATTTTATTGATTTTTTACAGAGAGGAAGGGTGAGGGATAGAGAGCTAGAAACATTGATGAGAGAAAACACCGATCAGTTGCCTCCTGCACACCCCCTACTGGGGATGTGCCCGCAACCAAGGTACATGCCTTTGACCAGAATCAAATCTGGAACACTTGAGTCCGCAGGCTGATGCTCTCTCTCCACTGAGCCAAACCAGTTTTGGCCAGTCAACAAATATTTATTGATTGTTACAACCTGTCAAGCTTAGAATCAGTGTTTGAAATTGTGAAAATGATGCATTGAATATCATTTCACTTCACAATTAGAATATAGAGTTACAATGATTACTGTTGTCACTAGGTGTGGGCAGTCTAGTACCTTGAGGCAGGAGTAACTATTTTATAATTCACACAAACTCAGCGTCTCAGCACCAGAGACTGTTCGAGGTGCTAGAGACATTGCAATGAGCACAGTAAACAGACTTCCTGCTCTTAATGAAGCCTGCAATCAAAGGGAGAAGAAATCGGCAGGTACTTACCTGACAGCTAAGAAGAAAACAGTACTACTTAAAGGGGTAGAATGTAACAGGTGGTGCCATTTTATTTTAGAAGATCCCAGATGGCCTGAATGAGGAAGCGGATACCTTGGAAATGAGGTAGTAGGGAGGAGATCTGTATGGTGAAAGAGCATTCCATGCAAGGGGATTAGGGCATTGCAGGACCCGAATGAGAGGGGAGTGAACTCAGATGTGATGAATTCCTTCTAAAAGAAATTAAGTTGATGTGATTTTTATAAAATGTGTAATGTCATGAGCCAATGTGTCTTTTTCTATTGAACATATAAGTTTTACTTTTTATATTTACAGTTGACATTCAATATTATTTTATACTAGAGGCCCAGTGCACAAATTCGTGCATGGGTGGGGTCCCTTGGCATGGACAGAGATTGACCAGTCCTAATGGGGGCTGGTGGGGGTAAGCCAGCTGGCAGGAAACCATGGGAGGGTTCCAGGGCATGTCCAGCCCCCTTGCTCAGTCTTGATTGGGCTGGACCCCAGCAACAAGCTAGCTAACCTAACAGTTGGAAGCGTCTGCCCCCTGGTGGTCAGTGCACATCATAGCAACTGGCTGAGTGGCAGACCAAAGGATCGACAGATAGGCTGGACATTTAGCATATTATGCTTTTATTATGTAGGATTAGCTTTAGATGTACAGCATAGTGGTTAGGTAATTATATAATTTCTAAAGTGATCCCCCTGATAATTTTGGTACCTACTTGACACCACACAGTTATTATAATATTTTTGACTATATTCCTGATGCTGTCCTTTACATTTCTGTGACTTTTATAACTACCAATTCATACTTCTTAATCCCTCTGCACTTTTTACCCACCCCACTAGCTCCCCTCCCATCTGGCAGCCATCAGTCCGTTCTCTATATCTATGAGTCTGTTTTGTTTGTTCATTTATTTTGTTCTTTAGATCTCACATATAGTGAAATCATCAGATATTTGTCTTCTCTGTCTTTACTTTACTTAGCATAATATCCTCTAGGTCCATGCATGGTGTTAATAATGGTAAAATTTCATTCTCTTTGTAGCTGAATAATATTCCATTATATATGTGTATTACATACTTTTTTCAGTTGACTATTGATGAACACTTGGGTTAAGAAGTATCTTTGTAATATTACCATTTTAGATAACATG
The DNA here is from genome assembly GCA_004026805.1 of Lasiurus borealis. Classification (NCBI taxonomy): domain Eukaryota; kingdom Metazoa; phylum Chordata; class Mammalia; order Chiroptera; family Vespertilionidae; genus Lasiurus; species Lasiurus borealis. The sequence continues at coordinate 7,531 of PVJN01030789.1, read as the reverse complement.
CACTATTAAATTTTAAATTTTTCAAAATACTAAAACATTATCTTAGATAACATAGAAATGAGATAAAAATCTTTCATTCCAATGTTGACAAATTTAAATAAAATTGAGTTCTCACCTTAATTAAGAAAGTCAAAATCAAGCAAATAATTTACCCACAATTAGTAATTCAGCTTTAAATATATACTGTGTGCTTAACATTTCATCAAAATAAAAAATACAATAAAAGCAACTGATAAAATACAATTATTCCTCAAAGTTAAAAAACTATACCAATTGAATATTTGTTTGATAAACATCTAATTCTAATCTAAATACCACTCACCTCCAACATTAACTAAATTATTTTAATACCAATTTATTAGGAAACAGGTCACACATAACTGATGTATTTTTTAAATCTATATACTATTTAGACTTACCAGTCTAGGTATATTTATAAGTGAAGGAGAGAATATTTTATAGTAAACTTTCCTCATAACTAACTTAGGATACTCTGCCATCTTGTTACTGATTTTATTCTAGCTTTATAATCACCTCCAAACTTCTCTGAAAAGGAAATTAGCATTTGCTGCTATAGATATGCCAGCAATTAAAAAAATATATATTCTTGAAAATCAGTATCATTAAAAATATAAAATATGTGTTTTTTATTATTTACTTTGGTCTCTCTGTCCTTTAATCTAATTCTATTCTCCTAAGGAAAACCTTTATTGAATTTCACAAGTCATTCTCACATTTATTTTAAATAATATCATTCAAAAGTTATTAAAGTTATGGTTGCCATTATTTTAAGTGCATTTAGTTTGTTTAAAACACACACACACACACACACACACACACACACACACAATGACAAGCTTGGGTCTTAAGTGTCTGAAGGGGAAAACAGGCTGACGACCCTAGGTAAATATGGGAAGTAAGAGGTAATTGGGGTCATGTTAACAATGAGTTAAAAATATGTGGATCAACTTTTGGAAAAACTTTGTAGTGTTCATCCCTCTAAATCCTGCTGGAAAAATGACTCTAACCAAGATTCCATACTATTTTCAGAGGAAGGTGCTTTCATGCTATATAAATTTCCACAGAGCTACTAGGTCTGAGACAGAATTATATGAAAAGGGCATTATATAAAAAGATACCATAAGGAGCCAGGACCCCAGTGTAGAATAAAAACAGAGTTCTTTTAGATTTTTGTCATTTCTGGAGCAAATTAAACTTGATAGTGCATGAGAATATCTTAAATTTCCTGGCAGGATTGTAATTCCAGAAGGATGTTGAGGTATTATCTAGCAAATCTATGCACCGCTTTTAAGACGGAAAATACTGAAATACTCCAAAAAGCCTGCAAATTCTTCTAATTAAAATTTATCTAGTCTGATTGTTTACTTGTAATTATGTCATAATTGTGCTAAGGTGCTCTAGCATCTTAATGGTGGATAATTTTAATTCATTATGAATAAAACGATGCCCCCTTTTGGTCAGCAGTGGTCTGTATCTACCTTAGTGTTCTCTAGAGTAAAATTTCATTACATCGCCTTCGAATAGCTCACAATTCTCTAACAAATGCCTCACATTTCCTTACTGTCCAATATATTCAGAATCACCTTTTCCTACTTCATTTATCACACTAAGTTGTAATTCTTCTATATCTTTCTATTTGACCACAATCCTAAGGCTCCCTCTTTAGCTGCTTCTAAGAGGTCCTTTCCTCTTATTTCTGGAAATTATTTTCTTGCCGAAATGAATTATCCTCCACTTGGTCCCTATTGAACTCAATTCAATTTATATTTTCCCACTTCTCCAATTTGTCAAGATGTTTTGAATTTAAATCCTACAACAAGAAAGTCAGTCCACCCACGTAGATGTCATCAGTACAAATACACTTCAAACTAATTCAAGTGATTGATAGGAAAGTGTCTGTTTTATGCCTGGAAGATGTTAATCTGAATAGTCCTCCCTCCAAGGCTAACAGAAATATTGCTAACTGTTGTGACAAAATTTATTACACAAAGGGAAAATGTGATACAACTGGCTATTTCATTTCTTGAATATTGTCTATATATCATGCTCGACTACGAAAATTAAAGTCATTTTTTCATCAGTATCATTGTTCTAAAACAAATGAAATCAATGAAATAATGTTTGGGGAAAATTTTATCCACTGTTTTTCTCTATTTCTAATTGATTGTAGGTGGGGGAGCTGCTGTATATTTCCATACATTTCTCTTTAAAATATGGAACAAAGGAAAAACAATGTCATACTTGTAAGTTGGACATGGGTATCCAATGCATGTGCAATCATGCATAACACAAAATATGCCAAGCTAATATGGTCTGAGTTTTTTATTGGCCATGTCCATCAGAACTAAGAATGCTTATTAAGTTATTTAGCTCATTTTCACATCAACAACTTAGGGTATTTTGGCTTATTTGGCAAGTTCATCTTTAAAATGTATGACTATTTTACTTATCAAATTGTGGTGAATAGTATTACATTTTCTCCTACTTTTATCCTTGATTCCATAAAACACACAAAGAAGTCTATTCGGTTTATTCTTCAAATCAGAGAAATGGCTTAGTGTATACCCATTACTATATGATCTATGATTATCAGAGGACTGCTTTTTTATAATAAACATTTCAGAAATATACAAATAGATGACTCACTAATTTATGATCATCTGGATTCCCACAAGTGCAGATGAATTTGCGATGTAGTAAGTATTTACATTAAAACATGCAAAAATTTAGGAAAACACAGTAGGGAGACCGAAATTATTTACAAAGGATCATTTATTAAAGACTTTGTTGTTGTTTTTTTACAAAATACAAAGATAGTTGTTCTGCAAGAATACATCATATATGAAAAAAAATAATGCTCTTACTGAATTTTATTTGAAGACATTCAGAATTGTATTGTCCACCAACTCGAGGAATCAGTTTTCTTTGGCAACTTGTCTACCACCACCACCGATCAGGGGAAACCTTTTGCTTGTAAATTAAATGATATTCATAACAGCTAACATTTTATAGAAATAAAATCAGACCATGTCTGTCATACAAAGCTCTTTCTGCAAGGTAACTGATTTGTCTATGATCCTATTTTTTTTTCCAAGCTATAAGATAGGAAGAATTGAGGAGCTAGGTAACTTTTTATAATAATGTATTAGCAGCAGTTGATAGGAAATGCAACATAAGATTTGTTTTGTCTGTGGTACAAGAATATGTCCTATCAGACTCTAATGAATTTTTCTCTACTGGAACACAAGTAAGCATGTGCTGATTGTCTCTGGGATGACAAAGTGTATAAAAAAAAGACAGGAAGCTGCTTCTGGCTGTCATCATCGAGTGCCTATTTTCATCAGCTAATATGAATGCATTGCTAAACGTAGTGAAGACAGGAAAATGACTTAAGGGTAATATATACAGAGTTAAAATACATTTTTTTTAAATCCACTTAAGAGTGAATTCAGGCACTGCGGTTGTTCGGGATTAAAAAAAACAAACACGTTTTCATGTTTTATTCTCGAAAGCAATGTAAATTGTCAGTGCAAGCAAAAGCCAATACCTGCCCACGGTCCTACCCATCGCCTCATGCATCTTGGGATGTGCAAAGCACGTTCATCCTCTGCATCTTCTTCGTTCTGGAGGCATGTTGCATGCAAATGTCTCAGAGTTTGCTCTTGATAGAAATTTCATTTTCAGTGCAAGCAAAAAAAAAAAAAAAAAAAAAAAAAAAAAAAGCAAACATTATCTGCTCTCCGCCACACACACCACACCACCCCACATCTGGAATATTCAAGGCGAGTTCACCTCCTCCGTGTTCACCGGGGAAGCATCTTTAATAAGTGGCACTTAGTGTTAGACCCTCTGGAAATCGTGAGAAACGGGCTGGAGATGCCTGCATGTAGCAAGTATGACAAGATCACTGCCACGGCCATCTCTCTGTGTAAACGGTGTCTGAGGAAGGCTTGCCGGCACAGCGACTTCTTTCCTGAGAATGCAGCTGGTCCCCGGCGGTGCGGGTATCATAGGTGCGCGTGCTCCGAGCTGTGGTCGCTGTCGTGGCTGTCGTCGTTGGCCAGAGAGTCCCCTGTCTGCTGCAGGGCGGCGGCGCCGATGCCCGACAGCTCGGAAGGGAGGAGGGTGCCCTTCTTGACATTCACCAGTTCCTTTTCTCGGGCCGCGGCTCCTTGCTGCCCTCCTTTTACTCTCTTCCACTTCATGCGCCTGTTCTGGAACCAGACTTTCACCTTTGGCAGGGACAGGGGACAAAGGAGCAGAAGAAGAGAAAAGAAAATTAAATGGGCATGGCCTCCTCCTTTTTTTTGTTGTTGCCAATGAAAAAGCTCTTCCTCGATGATGTCTTACACAAAGACATGAGGAAAGGCATGGCTATGAAAATACACCAACATTGCATGTGATCAGGTCTCAAGTTCAATGATAATCATTTTTTCAAACTTTCAGAAGGTCCATACAAAGTGCTACATACAGGTCAATTTTACGACATACCATGTAAAAATAAAATAGACGAGAAAGAGCTATTGTCTTAGGTTGCTCACAGGTACCTGGCTTTGCAAAGGGTTCCTATGAATTAGAGCTAACATAGTTTAAAGTGAATTCTTCAATGACAGTTGACACACAATTTGATTATTAGTTTCAAGGGGAACAACACAGGGGCGACATATACACCTCACGAAGTGATCACCACAATAGTTCCAGTGCCATCTGGCACCGACCACAGTTGTAACACTCGAATCATTATCCTGGTGAAAAGCTTCCCTCCCTCCTGAGTCCTTGGACTTGACACCCGGCTGTCAGTTCGGCCGGAGGAAGTGGATCTGACAGGGCACTGAGGGCTCTGGACCTCCCTTGCTTCCCAGAGCTTTCTTGAGAAGCTGCACCTCAGAGTGAGTCCCTCTTTTGAACTATTTTTTTTAATATATTTTATTGATTTTTTACAGAGAGGAAAGGAGAGGGATAGAAAGTCAGAAACATCAATGAGCTAGAGACATCGATCAGCCGCCTCCTGCATGCCCCGCACTGGAGATGTGCCCGCAAGCAAGGTACATGCCCCCAACCGGAATCGAACCCAGGACCTTTCAGTCCGCAGGCCGATGCTCTATCCACTGAGCCAAACTGGTCCCAGCTGAACTATTTTTTCTCCTGCCTTTCGTACTTTTATTTTACTTTGTAAAGATGTAATTCCAATAATTTCCTAAAAATGAGGTCAAAATAAAAAAAAAAATTTTTTTTCACTGATATTTGTTAAGTACTAACTCTGAGAGGAGACATGATATAATTCACATCAGCTTTGTAGAGAGGTTTTCCTTCTAGCATATTGATTGAGTTTGCCTAGTACATTTAAATGTATTTATTTATTATAAATCTTATCTAAAATTATGCATGTGTAAAGTTATATCCACATGAGGTGTCTGCCCATGATCGGAACAGAAAAGTATCGGCATCATCTCACTGTCTTCTTTAGGAGGAACACGCTTCCTTTCATACTGTATCTCTCATCATTGTATAGTCTTGTTAAGCTAAGTGTCCTCTCACATTGCATTTTGTGTTTATCATCCCCAAGTCTTTATTTAAAACAAACAGTTTTTACAACGTGTGACTTTAAAAAGTACTGTTTGAGTTCGATTGTCTTTTAGGCTTCTTGCCCTATCCATATTGATTTAAGGGACTGTATTCATTCATTTTTTAAGAAAAAATGACTATACTATCCCATTGTATAAATATGCCACTTGAATATTCTCCTGTCCATGCACACTTGAATTACTTTTGTTTTTCTTTTATAAATGGTGCTGCTATAAACATTCTTGCATTTGTGTTCTGATAAATGTAATCAAACTTCTCTAAGCATATATCCAGGAGTTGCATTGATGGTTCACAAGTTGTATGAATGTTTAACTTAACATAATAATACAGAAAAAGTATTTTCCAAAGTTGCATCAATTTAACCCCTCACAGTCCAGTGTGTAAGAGTTTTTATTTACCCACTAGAGGCCTGGTCACAAATTCATGCATCGGTGGGGTCTCTCGGCCTGGCCTGCAGGGATCAGGCAGAAACCAGCTCCCCAACATTCCCTGAGGGATCCCGGATTGTAAGAGGGCAGTTCTCAGGCTCCCTCCTCTCTGGTTCTGGGTGCATCACCCGAGAGCCTTAACTGCCAATCACCACATCTTGGCAGCTCCTGCATTGAGCATCTGCCCCCTGGTGGTCATTGTGCATCATAGCTATCAATTGGACAGTTGGAAGGTCACTTAGGCTTTTATATATACAGGTGTATTTGCCAACATTAGGAGTTATCATTTTCCTAATACAATGATTATAAATATTATCCAAGCATATTATTTTGCATTTTCTAATTATTAATGAAGGAAGCATCTTTACAATGCTTATGGTCCATTTGCATTTCATCTTTTCTAAAATGCCTCTGCATATTTGGTTTGCATTGAATTCTTTTTAATTTAAATTTATTCATTATAGATTTTTAAAGTATGTTCTAAATGCTAATTTAATGCTTTGTAGTTATATGCCTGATATTATAGTCTTTCAATTTATTGCATCATTTCTTCAGTCCTTCAAGTGTCCTTTGATAATCAGAAAATCTAAGATTTCATATATTCAAATTTATCAATTTTATGTTATACATATTTCATGTCTTCATGAAGACCCATTTTTCTGCTGAGGACAGTAAGAAAGTCTACTATATCTTCTTCTAAGAGTTTTAAAGTTTGCATTTCCAATTGAAGTGTAATCCAAAAAGTGTTTATTTTCATACCTATTGCAAAGAAAAAATCTAAATTTACTTTATTCCACATATAGATAACAACTTGTTCCAGCACAATTTATTAAACAGCTCACCATTTTCCATTGATCTCTGTTTGACTCTGCTCTAAATCAAGTTTCCATAAATGCGCAGCTTTTCTGATGCACTCTATTTTCTTATCTCTGTGACAAAATCACAGTCTCAATTATTCTAATTTTATAATAAGACTTTATATCTGGTCTATATGATGCTGTTTTATTCTACTCCCTTGTGCTAAGAGAAAGCAAAAAGAAATATCAATTTCCAAACATGTTTTTATTTTAACATTCTTCATATCACAACACTTCATCGAAACTAGTAGTTTCCTCACATGCCTGAACAAAAAAAAATATTTAAACTAAGATTTAACTCTGGATTTGCAATGGTCCATTAGGGTATAATTGAAATCTTGTATCACGTACTGTATTACCCATACATATATTAATCCATTTGAAAATAAAATAATAAAGAAATGTGGGAAAAAACCTGATGAATAACTCAAAATACAGTAAAAAGAAGATTAAAAACTAGCAGATAGGTGTCCATGTATTATTATTATCTAATAACCACACATGCCTACTTATGGCTATGCAACCATATTAATAGGTGCTATTTATGCATTATTTTTAATATAAACTTTCCAGATATTTTAAACACTATTCCTATTTTATAGATGAGGGAGTTGAGACTTAAAGGTTAAGTGATTTGCC